>OZ010645.1:35442307-35493343 GCA_963932195.1 Empis livida | reverse complement strand
GGAAAAAAGAAAAAAAAGTTATCTGAAATATTTTGGTTTTCTGTTTTTGTCCTTATTTTGCACCCAAATAACGGGGAAAAAATAAAAAAAAAGTTATCTGAAATATTTTGGTTTTCTGTTTGGTCCTTATTTTGCACCTAAATAACGGGAAAAAAGAAAAAAAAAGTTATCAGAAATATTTTGGTTTTCTGTTTCTGTCCTTATTTTGCACCCAAATAGCGGGAAAAACAAAGTTATTTGAAATATTTTGGTTTTCTGTTTTTGTCATTATTTTGCACCTAAATAACGGGAAAAAATAAAAAAAAAGTTATTTGAAATATTTTGGTTCTCTGTTTTTGTCCTTATTTTGCACCTAAATAACGGGAAAAAAGAAAAAAAAAGTTATCTGAAATATTTTGGTTTTCTGTTTTTGTCCTTATTTTGAAAGGTTATCTGAAATATTTTGGTTTTCTGTTTTTGTCCTTATTTTGCACCCAAATAACGGGAAAAAATAAAAAAAAAGTTATTTGAAATATTTTGGTTTTCTGTTTTTGTCATTATTTTGCACCTAAATAACGGGAAAAAATAAAAAAAAAGTTATTTGAAATATTTTGGTTCTCTGTTTTTGTCCTTATTTTGCACCTAAATAACGGGAAAAAAGAAAAAAAAAGTTATCTGAAATATTTTGGTTTTCTGTTTTTGTCCTTATTTTGCACCCAAATAACAGCAAAAAATAAAAAAAAAGTTATTTGAAATATTTTGGTTTTCTGTTATTGTCCTTATTTTGCACCCAAATAACGGGAAAAAATGAAAGAAAAGTTATCTGAAATATTTTGGTTTTCTGTTTTTGTCATTATTTTGTACCCAAATACGGGAAAAAATAAAAAAAAAGTTATTTGAAATATTTTGGTTTTCTGTTTTTGTCCTTATTTTGCACCTAAATAACAGGAAAAAAAAAAAGTTACCTGAAATATTTTGGTTTTCTGTTTTTGTCCTTATTTTGCACCCAAATAACGGGAAAAAAGAAAAAAAAAGTTATCTGAAATATTTTGGTTTTCTGTTTTTGTCCTTATTTTGCACCTAAATAACGGGCAAAAATAAAAAAAAAGTTTTTTGAAATATTTTGGTTTTCTGTTTTTGTCCTTATTTTGCACCCAAATAACGGGAAAAAATAAAAAAAATTTATCTGAAATATTTTGGTTTTCTGTTTTTGTCCTTATTTTGCACCCAAATAACGGGAAAAAAGAAAAAAAAAGTTATCTGAAATATTTTGGTTTTCTGTTTTTGTCCTTATTTTGCACCTAAATAACGGGCAAAAATAAAAAAAAAGTTTTTTGAAATATTTTGGTTTTCTGTTTTTGTCGTTATTTTGCACCCAAATAACGGGAAAAACTAAAAAAAAATTATCTGAAATATTTTGGTTTTCTGTTTTTGTCCTTATTTTGCACCCAAATAACGGGAAAAAATGAAAGAAAAGTTATCTGAAATATTTTGGTTTTCTGTTTTTGTCCTTATTTTGCACCCAAATAACGGGAAAAAATAAAAAAAAAGTTATTTGAAATATTTTGGTTTTCTGTTTTTGTCCTTATTTTGCACCCAAATAACGGGTAAAAATAAAAAAAAAGTTTTTTGAAATATTTTGGTTTTCTGTTTTTGTCCTTATTTTGCACCCAAATAACGGGAAAAAATAAAAAAAATTTATCTGACATATTTTGGTTTTCTGTTTTTGTCCTTATTTTGCACCCAAATAACGGGAAAAATGAAAAAAAAAGTTATCTGAAATATTTTGGTTTTCTGTTTTTGTCCTTATTTTGCACCTAAATAACGGGCAAAAATAAAAAAAAAGTTTTTTGAAATATTTTGGTTTTCTGTTTTTGTCCTTATTTTGCACCCAAATAACGGGAAAAACTAAAAAAAATTTATCTGAAATATTTTGGTTTTCTGTTTTTGTCCTTATTTTATACCTAATTAACGGAAAAAAAGAAAAAAAAAGTTATCTGAAATATTTTGGTTTTCTGTTTTCTCCTTATTTTGCACCCAAATAACGGGAAAGAAGAAAAAAAAAGTTATCTGAAATATTTTGGTTTTCTGTTTTTGTCCTTATTTTGCACCCAAATAACGGGAAAAAATAAAAAAAAAGTTATCTGAAATATTTTGGTTTTCTGTTTTTGTCCTTATTTTGCATCCAAATAACGGGAAAAAATAAAAAAAAAGTTATCTGAAATATTTTGGTTTTCTGTTTTTGTCCTTATTTTGCACCCAAATAACGGGAAAAAATAAAAAAAAAGTTATCTGAAATATTTTGGTTTTCTGTTTTTGTCCTTATTTTGCACCCAAATAACGGGAAAAAAGGGAAAAAAATTTATATGAAATATTTTGGTTTTCTGTTTTTGTCCTTATTTTGCACCCAAATAACGGGAAAAAATAAAAAAAAAGTTATCTGAAATATTTTGGTTTTCTGTTTTTGTTCTTATTTTGCACCCAAATAACGGGAAAAAATAAAAAAAAAGTTATTTGAAATATTTTGGTTTTCTGTTTTTGTCCTTATTTTGCACCCAAATAACGGGAAAAAATAAAAAAAAAGTTATCTGAAATATTTTGGTTTTCTGTTTTTGTCCTTATTTTGCACCCAAATAACGGGAAAAAAGAAAAAAAAAGTTATATGAAATATTTTGGTTTTCTGTTTTTGTCCTTATTTTGCACCCAAATAACGGGAAAAAGTAAAAACAAAGTTATTTGAAATATTTTAGTTTTCTGTTTTTGTCCTTATTTTGCACCCAAATAATGGGAAAAAATAAAAAAAAAGTTATTTGAAATATTTTGGTTTTCTGTTTTTGTCCTTATTTTGCACCTAAATAACGGGAAAAAAGAAAAAAAAAGTTATCTGAAATATTTTGGTTTTCTGTTTTTGTTCTTATTTTGCACCCAAATAACGGGAAAAAATAAAAAAAAAGTTATCTGAAATATTTTGGTTTTCTGTTTTTGTCCTTATTTTGCACCCAAATAACGGGAAAAAATAAAAAAAAAGTTATTTGAAATATTTTGGTTTTCTGTTTTTGTCCTTATTTTGCACCCAAATAACGGGAAAAAATAAAAAAAAAGTTATCTGAAATATTTTGGTTTTCTGTTTTTGTCCTTATTTTGCACCCAAATAACGGGAAAAAATAAAAAAAAAGTTATCTGAAATATTTTGGTTTTCTGTTTTGGTCCTTATTTTGCACCTAAATAACGGGAAAAAAGAAAAAAAAAGTTATCAGAAATATTTTGGTTTTCTGTTTTTGTCCTTATTTTGCACCCAAATAACGGGAAAAACAAAGTTATTTGAAATATTTTAGTTTTCTGTTTTTGTCCTTATTTTGCACCCAAATAATGGGAAAAAATAAAAAAAAAATTATTTGAAATATTTTGGTTTTCTGTTTTTGTCCTTATTTTTCACCTAAATAACGGGAAAAAAGAAAAAAAAAGTTATCTGAAATATTTTGGTTTTCTGTTTTTGTCTTTATTTTGCACACAAATAACGGGAAAAAATAAAAAAAAAGTTATCTGAAATATTTTGGTTTTCTGTTTTTGTCCTTATTTTGCAGCCAAATAACGGGAAAAACAAAGTTATTTGAAATATTTAGTTTTCTGTTTTTGTCCTTATTTTGCACCCAAATAATGGGAAAAAATAAAAAAAAAATTATTTGAAATATTTTGGTTTTCTGTTTTTGTCCTTATTTTTCACCTAAATAACGGGAAAAAAGAAAAAAAAAGTTATTTGAAATATTTGGTTTTCTGTTTTTGTCCTTATTTTGCACCCAAATAACGGGGAAAAAATAAAAAATAAGTTATCTGAAATATTTTGGTTTTCTGTTTTGGTCCTTATTTTGCACCTATATAACGGGAAAAAAGAAAAAAAAAGTTATCTGAAATAATTTGGTTTTCTGTTTTTGTCCTTATTTTGCACCCAAATAACGGGAAAAAATAAAAAAAAAGTTATCTGAAATATTTTGGTTTTCTGTTTTGGTCCTTATTTTGCACCTAAATAACGGGAAAAAAGAAAAAAAAAGTTATCAGAAATATTTTGGTTTTCTGTTTTTGTCCTTATTTTGCACCCAAATAACGGGAAAAACAAAGTTATTTGAAATATTTTAGTTTTCTGTTTTTGTCCTTATTTTGCACCCAAATAATGGGAAAAAATAAAAAAAAAATTATTTGAAATATTTTGGTTTTCTGTTTTTGTCCTTATTTTGCACCCAAATAACGGGAAAAAATAAAAACAAAGTTATTTGAAATATTTTGGTTTTCTGTTTTTGTCATTATTTTGCACCTAAATAACGGGAAAAAATAAAAAAAAAGTTATTTGAAATATTTTGGTTCTCTGTTTTTGTCCTTATTTTGCACCTAAATAACGGGAAAAAAGAAAAAAAAAGTTATCTGAAATATTTTGGTTTTCTGTTTTTGTCCTTATTTTGAAAGGTTATCTGAAATATTTTGGTTTTCTGTTTTTGTCCTTATTTTGCACCCAAATAACGGGAAAAAATAAAAAAAAAGTTATTTGAAATATTTTGGTTTTCTGTTTTTGTCATTATTTTGCACCTAAATAACGGGAAAAAAGAAAAAAAAAGTTATCTGAAATATTTTGGTTTTCTGTTTTTGTCCTTATTTTGCACCCAAATAACAGCAAAAAATAAAAAAAAAGTTATTTGAAATATTTTGGTTTTCTGTTATTGTCCTTATTTTGCACCCAAATAACGGGAAAAAATGAAAGAAAAGTTATCTGAAATATTTTGGTTTTCTGTTTTTGTCATTATTTTGTACCCAAATACGAGAAAAAATAAAAAAAAAGTTATTTGAAATATTTTGGTTTTCTGTTTTTGTCCTTATTTTGCACCTAAATAACAGGAAAAAAAAAAAGTTACCTGAAATATTTTGGTTTTCTGTTTTTGTCCTTATTTTGCACCCAAATAACGGGAAAAAAGAAAAAACAAGTTATCTGAAATATTTTGGTTTTCTGTTTTTGTCCTTATTTTGCACCCAAATAACGGGAAAAAATAAAAAAAAAGTTATTTGAAATATTTTGGTTTTCTGTTTTTGTCATTATTTTGCACCCAAATAACGGGAAAAAATAAAAAAAAAGTTATTTGAAATATTTTGGTTTTCTGTTTTTGTCCTTATTTTGCACCTAAATAACGGGAAAAAAGAAAAAAAAAAGTTATCTGAAATATTTTGGTTTTCTGTTTTTGTCCTTATTTTGCACCCAAATTACGGGAAAAAATAAAAAAAAAGTTATCTGAAATATTTTGGTTTTCTGTTTTTGTCCTTATTTTGCACCCAAATAATGGGAAAAAATGAAAAAAAAGTTATCTGAAATATTTTGGTTTTCTGTTTTTGTCCTTATTTTGTACCCAAATAACGGGAAAGAAGAAAAAAAAAGTTATCTGAAATATTTTGGTTTTCTGTTTTTGTCCTTATTTTGTACCCAAAAGTAGTGTATATATGGGTGTTCTGCATCAAATTTTCCATACAAATTTCATATTTACTCATGGTTTTTTTTTTCCATACAAAATCCGCTTTGCATCATAGTTTTTTTCCTCCAAACATATTTCAACTTAGTCTGTTGTTATAAAAAGAGTTTTTTATTCTTGTTGTTTGCTTTTGTCTTATTCGTATTTTTTTCAGATTACAGATTGTAATCTTATGAATTATAGTTTTTGAACTTGACCTTAAATATGTATAATTAATAATTTTCAGCTTGTAAAACATGTTGTATTTTTATAAATACTTGATTGAAATTTGACTTTTTGATATTTTAGCATATTTCGCATTAATTTATTCAATTTGTGCATTTTCTTTATTCATTAAAAATATTTTTCATATAAATTTATTTTGAAAAATGTATACAAATAATTACATTGAACTGTTTATTAATTTTAATTTTAAATGTAGTTTTTATGCATATTCTATAATTTTTGTAGTGTTTTGTTACAAAGTCTAATTGTATTACCAGCAGCATTATATTATTTCTTACTGATTATACATTTTAATATATATTAAAGAAATAGTTTTACTGCCAACGCTTAACTATACATTCTGATATGGGAACTGAATTTTTTAATTCACATTTTAAGAATACATTATATTGTATATTGTTAATAAATATAAATTTAGTTTAGTGTGCAGAATGTCATTGACCACGGCGGATATAGTAGTAATTTCTAATTTTTTAAACGATTATAAACCGTTTTTGTCCGAATATCTAGTAAGTCTTGTTGAGACATAAAAGTAAATTAGTAAGTCTTGTTGAGACATTAAATTCACTAATTGATAGTGGTGTAAAAAAATCGCAATTTGGTACCCATTATAGAAACTGTATTTGGGCAGATAATTATGCAACATCGGGACCTGATACATGTGCATGTATATCAATAACATATAAATATAGAGACGCGTTAAAAGTGATGAAGGGATTTAAAAATACTTACGAGAAATTAATAAGAAGAATTGACGAATTAAAATTGTAAACATGCTACCATTTATACATCCATTTACTATTATTATAGCAGGTCCTTCAGGGTGTGGTAAAACAACTTTTGTTTGTAATATAATATATCAGCATAAAGCTTTAATCAAACCGAATATTACAAAAATAATTTGGTGCAACCCTGAACTGCCAGCTGTACCAAAAAATTTACCTTTTAAAAATATTGAGTTTTTGCTAATATACCAGAGGAAATAAATAATGATGGTGATGACAACATATTAGTAGTATTAGATGATTTAATGCTTGAAACTTATAATAAACAAGTATGTGAATTATTTACAAAAGGCTCACATCACAAAAACTTATCAATTATTTTGTTAATACGAAATATTTTTCACCAAGGTAAATACTGTCGTGATATATCATTAAATGCTAAATATCTGGTTTTATTTAAAAACCCCCGCGACAAATCGCAAATTGTACCTCTGGCACGTCAAATTTTTCCTGAAAAAACAAGAGAGTTTACAAAAGTATATAATGAGGTTACATCACGTCCTCACGGTTATATTGTGTTAGACTTACCACAAAACAACAATGAATTATACCGCATTCGAAGTAATATTTTTGAAAAAAATTATTGTGTTTGCTATTGTACACCAAATGATTTAAATAACAAAGCTTACAGCGAAAAATATGAAACGATTGAGGAGAAACCATCATATATTACATCTGTTAAAAAGTTCTAAAAAAAGCCTTCGCAATAGTATTTAGAAGACGTGCAATGATGATGTTATAAAGGCTTTAATTGAAATCGCAATTAATACTTTAAATGGAAACAATAAGTTGCCAGATAAGGTTGTAAAAATTTTAAAAAAACATAAAAGCACAATTAGAAGCTTAGCAGGTGACAAAAGAAGTTTGAAAGAAAAACGTCGTATACTTATTCAAAAAGGAGGATTTTTACCTGTTCTAATCGGAACTGTGTTATCAGGGCATTATTGGAAAATTAATAGGAGATTATCAAAATGGATGATTGTTATTCCTCCAGAAGTCTTTTTAAAATTAAAAAAATTAATGAACGATGAAAAATACTACAATATTTTAAATGAAAATATAGAAAAACTTTTAAATAATAAAAAAATAAATCACATTCAGAAATGGTACTTGCTAAGACAGAATTTAATAAAGCACAGTAATCAAAGAAGAACTAACTCATTGCTACCTAACGAATATGAAAAAAGATAGAGTACAAATGCTGAAACGCAGACGAAATTAAAATTATTAAAAAACCGGGGAACTCAATATGAATCTAACCAGCTTCACAATATTAAACAACAACAACCAGAAGATTATTATTATGATGATGATGTTTTTTCTTTTGACCCTGTAAAGGAACAATACCAACAACAACAACATAGTCAACAATATAGAGAGCCTGATGATATATAAATGGAATTTGATGACGATGATGTTGCTGAACTTGCTTTGTCAGAGGCATTACCTGATGAGCGTTTAAGTAGACGTTTGTCTTCAAATTCCAGAGTGAAAATGTATAACACAGATAAAGGTGGAATTATCACTGTAGCACTACCTGAAACGTCTGTAAAATCGCCTATAAATACAAGGCAATGCTCGCATTCAAAAGGTACATTTTTGAGAGAAAGCATTTTATCGAGATATCCAGAAGAGAAAAATTCGACCAAGCAAAAACAGCAAACACCGCTAGGTAGATCACTACCTAAACAATATAAAACATTTACTACGCCACCTCACTGGACGAGCTATAAATAAGTTTCAATACTCAAAAATTTAACATATTAAGCATGAATTTGCAAGATGATTTTTACATAACATTATTTAGTAATGATTCAGTAAATTTTTTTCCTGATAATACTTTAGCAACTTTTGAAAATAGAATACCATCACATTTAAATTTAACCAAAGGTGATTGGAGAGTCGGACTTTCAGAAATTTTTATTAACGACTACCTTCAAACTGATAACTATGTAAGTAAAACATCCGCTACTATTACACTGGGAAGTTTTGAAGTACTTGTTGGTAAAAATAAGGAAAAAGTCCGAAAACGAATGGGATATACATTTTATCCAAAAGAAAAGTCAGAGTTTGAGTATGGCGATTGGAAGGCTAATTTTTTACCTACACTTATTAACAATATAACACCTAAATAACGGGAAAAAAGAAAAAAAAAGTTATCTGAAATATTTTGGTTTTCTGTTTTTGTCCTTATTTTGAAAGGTTATCTGAAATATTTTGGTTTTCTGTTTTTGTCCTTATTTTGCACCCAAATAACGGGAAAAAATAAAAAAAAAGTTATTCGAAATATTTTGGTTTTCTATTTTTGTCATTATTTTGCACCCAAATAACGGGAAAAAATAAAAAAAAAGTTATTTGAAATATTTTGGTTTTCTGTTATTGTCCTTATTTTGCACCCAAATAACGGGAAAAAATGAAAAAAAAGTTATCTGAAATATTTTGGTTTTCTGTTTTTGTCATTATTTTGCACCCAAATAACGGTAAAAAATAAAAAAAAAGTTATTTGAAATATTTTGGTTTTCTGTTTTTGTCCTTATTTTGCACCTAAATAACAGGAAAAAAAAAAGTTACCTGAAATATTTTGGTTTTCTGTTTTTGTCCTTATTTTGCACCCAAATAACGGGAAAAAAGAAAAAACAAGTTATCTGAAATATTTTGGTTTTCTGTTTTTGTCCTTATTTTGCACCCAAATAACGGGAAAAAATAAAAAAAAAGTTATTTGAAATATTTTGGTTTTCTGTTTTTGTCATTATTTTGCACCCAAATAACGGGAAAAAATAAAAAAAAAGTTATTTGAAATATTTTGGTTTTCTGTTTTTGTCCTTATTTTGCACCTAAATAACGGGAAAAAAGAAAAAAAAAAGTTATCTGAAATATTTTGGTTTTCTGTTTTTGTCCTTATTTTGCACCCAAATTACGGGAAAAAATAAAAAAAAAGTTATCTGAAATATTTTGGTTTTCTGTTTTTGTCCTTATTTTGCACCCAAATAATGGGAAAAAATGAAAAAAAAGTTATCTGAAATATTTTGGTTTTCTGTTTTTGTCCTTATTTTGTACCCAAATAACGGGAAAGAAGAAAAAAAAAGTTATCTGAAATATTTTGGTTTTCTGTTTTTGTCCTTATTTTGTACCCAAAAGTAGTGTATATATGGGTGTTCTGTATCAAATTTTCCATACAAATTTCATATTTACTCATGGTTTTTTTTTTTCCATACAAAATCCGCTTTGCATCATAGTTTTTTTCCTCCAGACATATTTCAACTTAGTCTGTTGTTATAAAAAGAGTTTTTTATTCTTGTTGTTTGCTTTTGTCTTATTCGTATTTTTTTCAGATTACAGATTGTAATCTTATGAATTATAGTTTTTGAACTTGACTTTAAATATGTATAATTAATAATTTTCAGCTTGTAAAACATGTTGTATTTTTATAAATACTTGATTGAAATTTGACTTTTTGATATTTTAGCATATTTCGCATTAATTTATTCAATTTGTGCATTTTCTTTATTCATTAAAAATATTTTACATATAAATTTATTTTGAAAAATGTATACAAATAATTACATTGAACTGCTTATTAATTTTAATTTTAAATGTAGTTTTTATGCATATTCTATAATTTTTGTAGTGTTTTGTTACAAAGTCTAATTGTATTATCAGCAGCATTATATTTTTTCTTACTGATTATACATTTTAATATATATTAAAGAAATAGTTTTACTGCCAACGCTAAACTATACATTCTGATATGGGAACTGAATTTTTTAATTCACATTTTAAGAATACATTATATTGTATATTGTTAATAAATATAAATTTAGTTTAGTGTGCAGAATGTCGTTGACCACGGCGGATATAGTAGTAATTTCTAATTTTTTAAACGATTATAAACCGTTTTTGTCCGAGTATCTAGTAAGTCTTGTTGAGACATAAAAGTAAATTAGTAAGTCTTGTTGAGACATTAAATTCGCTAATTGATAGTGGTGTAAAAAAATCGCAATTTGGTACCCATTATAGAAACTGTATTTGGGCAGATAATTATGCAACATCGGGACCTGATACATGTGAATGTATATCAATAACATATAAATATACAGACGCGTTAAAAGTGATAAAGGGATTTAAAAATACTTACGAGATATTAATAAGAAGAATTGACGAATTAAAATTGTAAACATGCTACCATTTATACATCCATTTACTATGATTATAGCAGGTCCTTCAGGGTGTGGTAAAACAACTTTTGTTTGTAATATAATATATCAGCATAAAGCTTTAATCAAACCGAATATTACAAAAATAATTTGGTGCAACCCTGAACTGCCAGCTGTACCAAAAAATTTACCTTTTAAAAATATTGAGTTTTAGCTAATATACCAGAGGAAATAAATAATGATGGTGATGACAACATATTAGTAGTATTAGATGATTTAATGTTTGAAACTTATAATAAACAAGTATGTGAATTATTTACAAAAGGCTCACATCACAAAAACTTATCAATTATTTTGTTAATACGAAATATTTTTCACCAAGGTAAATACTGTCGTGATATATCATTAAATGCTAAATATCTGGTTTTATTTAAAAACCCCCGCGACAAATCGCAAATTGTACCTCTGGCACGTCAAATTTTTCCTGAAAAAACAAGAGAGTATACAAAAGTATATAATGAGGTTACATCACCTCCTCACGGTTATATTGTGTTAGACTTAACACAAAACATCAATGAATTATACCGCATTCGAAGTAATATTTTTGAAAAAAATTATTGTGTTTGCTATTGTACACCAAATGATTTAAATAACAAAGCTTACAGCGAAAAATATGAAACGATTGAGGAGAAACCATCATATATTACATCTGTTAAAAAGTTCTAAAAAAAGCCTTCGCAATAGTATTTAGAAGACGTGCAATGATGATGTTATAAAGGCTTTAATTGAAATCGCAATTAATACTTTAAATGGAAACAATAAGTTGCCAGATAAGGTTGTAAAAATTTAAAAAAAACATAAAAGCACAATTAGAAGCTTAGCAGGTGACAAAAGAAGTTTGAAAGCAAAACGTCGTATACTTATTCAAAAAGGAGGCTTTTTACCTGTTCTAATCGGAAGTGTGTTATCAGGCATTATTGGAAAATTAATAGGAGATTATCAAAATGGATAATATGCAACGTATGATTGTTATTCCTCCAGAAGTCTTTTTAAAATTAAAAAAATTAATGAAGGATGAAAAACACTACAATATTTTAAATGAAAATTTAGAAAAACTTTTAAATAATAAAAAAATAAATCCCATTCAGAAATGGTACTTGCTAAGACAGAATTTAATAAAGCACAGTAATCAAAGAAGAACTAACTCATTGCTACCTAACGAATATGAAAAAAGACAGAGTACAAATGCTGAAACGCAGACGAAATTAAAATTATTAAAAAACCGGGGAACTCAATATGAATCTAACCAGCTTCACAATATTAAACAACAACAACCAGAAGATTATTATTATGATGATGATGTTGTAAAGGAACAACAACAACAACAACAACAACATAGTCAACAATATAGAGAGCCTGATGATATATAAATGGAATTTGATGACGATGATGTTGCTGAACTTGCTTTGTCAGAGGCATTACCTGATGAGCGTTTAAGTCTTCAAATTCCAGAGTGAAAATGTATAACACAGATAAAGGTAGAATTATCACTGTAGCACTACCTGAAACGTCTGTAAAATCGCCTATAAATACAAGGCAATGCTCGCATTCAAAAGGTACATTTTTGAGAGAAAGCATTTTATCGAGATATCCAGAAGAGAAAAATTCGACCAAGCGAAAACAGCAAACACCGCTAGGTAGATCACTACCTAAACAATATAAAACATTTACTACGCCACCTCACTGGACGAGCTATAAATAAGTTTCAATACTCAAAAATTTAACATTTTAAGCATGAATTTGCAAGATGATTTTTACATAACATTATTTAGTAATGATTCAGTAAATTTTTTTCCTGATAATACTTTAGCAACTTTTGAAAATAGAATACCATCACATTTAAATTTTACCAAAGGTGATTGGAGAGTCGGACTTTCAGAAATTTTTATTAACGACTACCTTCAAACTGATAACTATGTAAGTAAAACATCCGCTACTATTACACTGGGAAGTTTTGAAGTACTTGTTGGTAAAAATAAGGAAAAAGTCCGAAAACGAATGGGATATACATTTTATCCAAAAGAAAAGTCAGAGTTTGAGTATGGCGATTGGAAGGCTAATTTTTTACCTACACTTATTAACAATATAACACCATCTGAAGGATATACACGCGATCAGGTTTTAAAAGAATTTTATTCTGAAATACAACTCATTTTGTTATATGATTCTTCGTATACGGTTGCATACAACCCTGTTTCATCGGATAATCAACTAAAATATATACGAATGTCAAGAAGTTTTGAAAAAGAGCAATATTATATAAAACCAGCTTTTGAATATACTATACCATCTTTAATAAAAGAACTTTTCCAACAAAAACAAAATATAAGTACTTACAAAAAAACAATACTAGAATTATTCAAACGTACTATTGAACAGTACAATGATGAAAAAACGGTATGGTAATGGTATATAGTGATATAATTCAACCAGAAATTTTCGGAAATAATAAAATACGTGCTTTACGTGCAATAAACGTGGACAACTGTAGAAAGCAGAATAATACAGAATTTCAAAATATACAATATGTGCCAGTAGAAAAAAAGATTTTCGAAACAATAGCTATTAAAATTTATGATCAATATGGCAAGAGAGTAGACTTTGTCCCGAACTATTATCCAACAAAAATTGTTTTACATTTTAAAAGATTTTAAAAAGCTATATAAATAAAACCTTAATAAAAATTATTGTTGTTCTTTTTAAACATGCATCGCGAATACCTGTCGCAATCTGGGGGTAATATAAAAGAAATAGGTCCGCTGCTGCAATCGTATCCAACTATTCAAAGAGGGCGTGGTCTTGGAAGTTTATTTGGAAGTTTATGCCGTTTTCTTAAACCTTCATTAGTTACTGGTTTAAATCTAATAAAAGACGAAGCTTTAAAAACTGGTGCCAATATTTTGTCCGATATAGCATCAGGAGCAAATCCAAAAGAAGTATTTGAGGATCAAGCAAAAGCAGGGATTAAAAATTTAAGAACTTCAGCTGTAAACCAATTACATGCAATGTATGGTAGTGGTAGAAGAAGAAAAAGAAGTCATGAAAATTCAATTGCGGTAAAACGAAAACGTAAAACTATAAAAAGACACGTACAGCAAAAATTATATTCATTTGGTAAAAGACGGAAAGCAGGAAAGAGAAAAAAATAGCGTGTGTTAGATATTTTTAATTAAAAATGGTCGCTGTAGAATGTATGAAATCGGAGTTAGATATTTTTACATCGCTACCTATACAAACGAGTATTTTACGCACAGAAGAGGTTATATATAATCCGTTAGCCTCCCTAGATGGTTCGCCTTCTACAATAGAATTTGTCTTGCTTGGTCATGGTGATACATATAGAGATTTATCTTCAACATATATTAAATTTAAGGTACAAATATTGAAAAAAAATGGAACACTTTGGAGTGCGTCTGATAAAACAGGAATAGGTGCAGACGTAAAACCTGCAGTACAGCCAAGTGTTGTAAACAATCTGCTACATTCAATGATTAAACAAGTAAATGGAAAAAATGTAACACCTTCTGATTCGTTTTATAATTATAAAAGCTACTTAATATATTTGCTGGGTGGGATCCCTATCGGACGAGTCCGCAGGTGGTGGATAGCGGTAGCTATGGTGTGGATATACCTCGGTATATCTCCTCGTCCGTAGTGAACTTGGAGATAGGAAATGCAAAAGCGATTAAGGTTTGCACTTGATTAATTATATTAACATAATTAACCAATACAAAGCTTTTCGCTATGCATTTGTGAAATCCAAGTCGCGAACCAATCCTAGACCCCCAATCTTAAGGTACATACGTGCCGATAAGATGCATGGCTATTGGGTGAATAGTCGCTAACGTTGGACTCTTGATACCGGGCGACCTCAAGTTTTAACCAGCCTTACCACGGTATGCAGGGCTCTGCCGTGGTGGACCATACTTTCCCGTGCCACTCGTGGGAACAAAAATGGAACCAATCAACAACAAAAATCAAAAGAACAAGTATGATGCTACTTTAAATGCATCGAAAACCAAGAGCGAGGAAGATTTGGTGGCAACGGAAAATGAAGATGATCTGTTGTGCACACTACCAGCACCTACCACAATGGGACAGCTCACCCCGAAAAAAACACCGACCACAAATACTGCAGAGGATATGCTAATCGATGAGTATTGCCCAAGCAGCGTTAATATTCAGGAGCAAGTATTAAATATTAACGAAGCTGAAGAGGCTCTCAAAAAATTGGCAATCCGAAAAGACTACCAGTACTTCTCTGGCCCATCCAAAAGGAGAATCAGGGCTATGGTAGCAGATGGCATTGCAGTAGAAGAAGCGAGAAAACTAGAAGCGGCTAGAGTTTTAAAAAGAAATGCCGAGAAAAATACGCAACAGCAAGGTACACCAATGAAATCTACTGAAGCGGAAAAAAGAGGGCGATCAGACGGCAGCACTCCAGAACAACCGGAGAAGAAGATCGCAAAGGTGAATCCAGAAAAACCACCAGGTATCGATGGAGAGGAGATGGCTCAGAAGTCCGGAAACGGAATCAAACCAGCTCCGAAAAACCCATCAATTAAATGCCTAGGAAAGCGGGTTGAAGATCAGAGACACGTGATCAATCCTCAACCTAGCACTTCAACGGCATCCAATACCACCTCTAAAAAATCATACACGGATATAGCATCGCAGAGAAAAGTTGCCATTCTACATGCTCAGCACCCGGAGGTTACCCTATCTGAACAACAGATGTCGACTCTGAAGGTAGCAATACTGGATGAGATAGACAACATTGAACAGGGGGGACCTGCACCACAATTTGTTGCACAGAGCCAGAGAACCGGGTGGTTGTCAATTACATGCAACAATGAGGACACGAGGACATGGATCTTCAAAGTGGCGAGTATCATCAAACCATGGGAAGATGCAATCCTGAAAGTGGTTGACGGAGCAGACGCACCTCAAATTAATATTTGTTATGTTTTTGTTCCGCCAACTGAAAATAGGGAAATGCACAGCGACAAATTTCTACTGCGCCTTGGCAAGCAAAATACAAGCCTAACTACAAATTTGTGGAAGGTGCTAAAGACCGAAAAAAGGAAAGGAGGAGGACAAGATTTCGTACTTTCAGTGGACGATAAATCCATTGTAGAGTTGAAAAAGTTAAATTGTCGCCCTTTCCTGAACTTCTTTAATGTGCACATCAGAATAAAGAACAACAAGACAACAACCGATGTAGCACCAAAAATTGATGTGAAGAAGGCCGATGATCGAAATAAAAATGCTCGACATCAACCCTCTACATCCAAGAAAAACCACAAAGACAGGGACGATAAGAAACATCCGAGTAGTAAAGGTAGCAGCAGCCACTCTAGGGACAGAGACAATAAGAATCGCTCTAGTAGTGACAGCCGTAGTAATGATGATCGTGGTAGAAGAAGTGAAAGGGAATCACACCATCGCTCCCAATCCAGACGATCATCTCGCGAAAGGGAGAAACACCATCGCCCAGATTCTGGAAGATCTAGCGGTGCAAGGGAGTCACACCAGCGCCCTCATACAAAAGGTTCAACGACCAGAAACCAGGAGGGAAGAACACCCCTGGAGCAGCGGATTGTGGACCATGTTGCTGCTGCCAACAAAGTAGCGCAGCAACAGAACAAACAGCTGTAGCGCGCTGTCAGCCTTCAGGTGCCTCCAAGTTAATGTACAGCATGCGAAGGCAGCTTCTGCCATAGTATGCTGCGGATTTGCAAGGAGTCACCTGGATGTTGCCTTCATACAAGAACCTTACTTAATAAAGGATCAGGTGAGAGGGTTAACAACAGGTGAGCTTTTTTATGACTCTACGTCGGTTGGCAGACCTAGAGCATGCATTCTTTTTAAAAATGGTACTAAATATGTTCCACTTTCAGGGTTCTGCAACAAGGACATAGTTGCAGCTAATGTGCTAATCCCACTAAAGGAAGGTAGGCAAGAGATCATCTTCTGCTCAGCCTATCTTCCGGGAGAAGCCACCGAGCCAGTATCTCAGACACTAAAGGACCTAGTGCACTGGTGTGAAAGAGAAAACAAGCAGCTCGTAATTGGATGTGATGCAAACGCACACCACACAATCTGGGGTAGTACAAACATCAACAAAAGAGGTGAGTGAGTACATATCTGAACCGTTCAGGAAACCAAGAGCTACGAATTGGGAGTCATACAACCAATATCTATCGTCTGCTCTTGGTAACAACATTCCAAACGTGACAGATATAAATAGCTTAGAAGTAGCCACTTTACAGGTACAGGAAGCCATAATAACCGCATACCACCAATCATGTCCAACAAAAACAATAACCAGTAACCGTAATGTTCCTTGGTGGAACAAAACACTTACAAAACTCAGGGGGGAGGCTAGGAAACTCTTCAACAGAGCAAAAACTACTGGTGATGGGGACACATACAAAAGTAAATTAACAGCTTACAACTATGAGATTAGAAGAGCAAAAAGAGAATCATGGAAAAAGTTCTGCCAGAAAGTTAAAGACCTACCCAGCGGAGCTAGAGTACACAGAATTCTCTCCAAAACACACACTAATCGAATAGGACATATGGAAAAGGAAGATGGTTCGACTACAGAAAATGAAAAGGAGACTTTGGAGCTATTGGCCCATACTCACTTTCCAGGGTCCGTAACAACCGAACTTGACCAAAATGTTCCATTATTCAACACAGGATGCCAATGGCCCAGTAAAGAAGAATGGAAAAGTTCCACAAAAATATTTACAGCAAACAAAATTAGATGGACTGTTAAATCATTCAAACCATTTAAAGCACCAGGAGAAGATGGCATATTTCCAGCTCTACTACAAAAAGGACTGGATTTGCTTCTTCCAGCCCTAACAAAAATCTTCAAAGCTAGTCATGCAATGGGTCACATTCCAGAAGCATGGAGGGTAGTCAAAGTATTATACATACCAAAGGCGGGCCGTCGGCCAGGCAATCTACCGAAATCTTTCCGGCCGATCAGCCTGACATCATTCATCCAAAAAACAATGGAAAAAATTCTTGATAGGCATATCAGAGATGGTGCTCTTAGGGCGCAGCCATTACATAAATATCAATATGCATATCAGCCTGGAAAATCAACAACCTACGCACTACAGAACTTGGCTACCAAGATTGAAAAATCCATAAAGGACAAAGAAGTAGCCGTAGGTGCGTTTCTAGACATAGAAGGTGCTTTTGATAACACTTCCTACAACTGCATATATGAAGCAGCAATCAAGAAGGGAATTGACAGAAACACCTGCAGATGGATTAAATCCATGTTAGAAGGTAGGCTTATTAAATCCACACTAGCTCACGAGACACTAGTGGTCACAGCTGCAAAAGGGTGTCCCCAGGGAGGGGTACTATCACCGATTCTCTGGTCCATTGTGGTTGATGACCTACTGGTACATTTAAGCGATCTGGGGATAGATGTTCAGGGATATGCAGATGACCTAGCAATACTAATCCGTGGAAAGTTTGAAGAAACAATATCGGAATTTCTGCAACACGCACTAGGCAAAATCGAAAACTGGTGCAGGAAAATAGGGTTAAACATTAACCCAAAGAAAAGTATCCTAGTTGCGTTCACAAAGAGAAGATGCAGGGATAAACTAAAAAAACCAACACTCTTTGGTGAAACGATAGAATACTCAAAAGAGGTCAAGTTCCTTGGAATCATCCTAGATGAGAAATTAACATGGAACAATCACCTTGACAGAACCCTAGAAAAGGCAAGATGTGTACTATGGACATGCAGGAGTATGCTCGGTAAGACCTGGGGCCTATCTCCAAAATTAACATACTGGCTGTACACAACTATTGCCAGACCAATCATACTATATGCTGCCTCAGTGTGGTGGACAAAAACACTACAGGTGACAGCTCAGAGAAATCTAAATAAATTACAAAGAATGGCTTGCCTAGGGGTAACGGGAGCTATGCACACCACTCCAACAGCAGCCCTAGAGGTGCTCCTTAACCTGGCACCTCTACACATACAAATACAAAAGGAAGCAATGATTTCGTCATACAGACTCATGACAAATGAAGACGGGGAAGGATACAAAGCAGCCCACCCACACTTTGTCCAAGAGTTCACAAAAAGTAAAATACTCAAAATACCCATTTCGGATAACACCATTCCGAAGTACAACTTTAACATACCTTTCAAGGTGGTCCTACCAGAACGCCTTGATTGGTCTAACAAAAAACCACAATTTGAAAAACGATCCCTAATCTGGTATACAGATGGATCCAAAACTAAAGACGGAGTTGGCGCTGGGGTTTATGGAGAACGCCCAAAATGCAACATCCACGCCAGCTTAGATGAATTTTCAACTGTCTTTCAGGCCGAAATACACGCCATAGAACTGTGCATTAGAGAAAATATCAGAAGGCACTACAATGGCCAAATCATCTATATACTCTCTGACAGTAAAGCAGCTCTACTGGCCCTAAAATCATACGTAATCACATCAAAGCTCGTATGGGACTGTCTACAAACCCTCATTACACTAGCAAACTCAAACAGAGTCACACTCATCTGGGTGCCAGGGCATAGGGGTATTGAAGGCAATGAAGCAGCTGACTCACAAGCTAGGAAAGGTTCCGAACAACCGTTCACCAACCCAGTACCATTCTGCGGAATACCAACCGCCACTGCAAAAATGGAAATAAAAGAATGGGCCTGCTCAAAAATGAAATCAGCCTGGCAATCCACAGAAGGATGCAGAACTGCAAAACTATTCCTACCCAACCATTCACATCAACGAACGCACGAGCTTCTTGATATGAACAGGGTTAGGGTTCGAACACTAACAGGACTTCTCACTGGCCACTGCCACCTAAAGAAGCACCTATTCTTAATAGGACAAGTTCCCAATAAACTATGTAGGATATGCGAAAACGATGTCGAATCGGCGGAGCATATTTTATGCGAATGTGAAGGACTGGCTCGTTCCAGACATCACCACCTTGGGCGCGGTTTCATTAATCAAATGGAACTGTCGTCTAACCCACTCAAAGCCATCTTGTGCTTCTTCGAAAGTACAGGTCTGAAGGGCGGGTTCTAAAATAAGGTAATTCACAATAAGCCCATGGTGGCTGTAGTGATCGGGGACAAGAGGGACCTACCTGTTTCTAATCTTAATCTTAATATATTTGCTAAGCTATGGAAATGATGCTTGTTCAACTCATTTGGAGGGTAGTGGTTGGTTAATGGACAAACCAAATATTCTTGATCCCAATAATACAGGCTCCAAAGCTTGTGCTTCTTCGAAAGTACAGGTCTGAAGGGCGGGTTCTAAAATAAGGTAATTCACAATAAGGCCATGGTGGCTGTAGTGATCGGGGACAAGAGGGACCTACCTGTTTCTAATCTTAATCTTAATATATTTGCTAAGCTATGGAAATGATGCTTGTTCAACTCATTTGGAGGGTAGTGGTTGGTTAATGGACAAACCAAATATTCTTGATCCCAATAATACAGGCTCCAAAGCCATTCCGATAAACGGACGCCATTCCGATAAAGGTCACCAAATTACAAAAGAACTTTTTGGAAAAGGCTTTACAATATTAGCTTTTGATTTATCACCCGACGGTTTAGGTAATGAGACATGTCAAAGCCTTTTAAACCAAGGTACAGTGAGAATTGAAGCAAAATTAAGTTCAACATTATCATCAACATTAACATGCATTGTTTATGGAGAGTTTGATGCGTCATTGAAAATTGACGGGAATCGGAATGTTTACACAAATTTATAAATAACGCTACGAAGAGTAATAATTTTTATTACGCTGCTGAATGTGGTACGTTATACTACATAAAAATGTCAATCAATAAAGCGCCTTCATATGCCCTGGTGGATGTATCATTTGTTCGTGATAAACTTGTCCATTTTGGACGTAAAGTTACCATTGCAGGAATTGAAGAATCAAATAAACTAGTAAATTACGAATTCAAATATTTATACCCGACTGCAAAATTAACATGAGAAACGCAAAATTTTGCTACAAATGGAAATTTATACAATGAAAATATCACGCAAACGTTAAACAAAAGATTGAATAAATTCGATATGTTATTGGTTAATGGAAAAGACAAAAAAGAATTTTTATCTCAATATGTAAAATGCAATTCGAAAATTTATGATATTTCAAACTTAATAGATCAGCATGAATACGCGACAGATTACAAAAATTCTTCGGAAGAATAAATATACAAAAACCCGTTTTAGAGGAGTGTATGCTTTTAATCGTATACCAAAACGATTAGCAAAAAAACCTATTTTTATAATTGTTAATTCTGATCCTGATACTAGACCAGGTTTGCATTGGTTCGTATTATATTTTCCTAAAACTGGATGTATACATTATTTCGATTCATATGGCAATCAAACAGTAACAACAAACATAATTGCAAAAATTAATGAAAATTCTCCAAGCAGCAAATTATTAGCCCGGTGCACAAGGGGCCTAGGAGGCTTAGAGGGCCGCGAACCTATAACGGACAAAGATGTTTTGTACGAAACGAAAAGCGCTTACAAGCTGACTATTCTGATGTATGTGGACATTATTGCTGCGTTTATGTATATTTTCGCAATAGAGGATTCACAATGCAGCAATTTTTAAATATGTTTAGTTCAAAAAACTTTGAAAACAATGATAAATTAATTTTAAGATTATTTAAGAATATTTTCTATAAAAAAAAAAAAAGTAAAATAATAATTAAATGGAGTATTTTTATTAAGAATAATAAATTATATATACTTTTTTTAAAAATCGATACATATAAATATTGAAACAATTTTTTACAGCACATTTATATTTGTTGTTGTTGTTGACAATGTTGCTGTGAACTTTACAGAATGAACTATAGTTGTACAAGTCATCTAACTTTGGAATATTACACAAATCTATAACAATTAATTCGGCTGATGTGGTAGGTAAATATTTCAAAAGTAAATTCTTTTTTTGTAGTCCTTTGAAGTAAATTTTCGAGTACAATCCTAGACCTTTTATTATCGTAGCAATGTAATTGTACTCAAATATTCCATAATTCCATTCCAGGCTATTAATATTTTCAGTAATAAAATTATTTTGCCTTACAGAGTCATAATCTAATTCTTCTTTTGGGTATGGCGGCTTAAAAAGATATACTTTCTACATCAAGGACCCTTGCTCTAATATTGTCATCTCCTTTACAAACTGTTGTCTTCCATTTCCAATAACAAATTGCATGTCAACAACCCCAATTTTATTCATGTTTGAACTTGTTGTTACCAAAAAGCTGAATAGCAACTGATTATATAAGTGTTTAGACCGACGGTGGCTTAAGTGGTAGTGTGCTAAGCTGTGGTGCATTAGGTACTGGGTTCGACGCCCGTCCGAGACATCGATGTTGGTCTAAGTTTACTCAGCTTTAAATGAGTACCAGTAATAAAATTATAATAAAATGTAATTTAAGACTGGGAAAAATGCTAACGGTAGAGACCATTTGCTAACAACAAATGTCTCACGAATAAAAACCATTAGCTTGTTGCAATTAATAGTTTCTTCACTATAAAGAAATTTATGGTTCGGAATCCATATAAAAAATTAGTAGGTCCAAATTGCAATACAAAACTGTTACAGAAACTTCAAGTGCAGATAACTCAGTACTTGGAGCCCTATACTCCCTAGGGGAGTGAACAGGAAAATTATATAAGTGTTTAATCGTATACCTTTTATTCTAAACTACTTTTGTGGTGATGGGTTTAAAATTAATAAAGAAAAATAATAATTTAAGGCCCGAATTAATAAATCACACTTAAGTGAATACTTAAGTAAATACTTGAATAAGTTTGCGATTATTTTTCGTATTAATAAAGCACACTTATATTGTACAATTTTTGTTCAGTTTTGTTGGTAGTATTGACATAATTTTAAATTGAAATGTTGGTAATATGATTTTTCTATTTATGTTGATAACACTAATCTAAAAAATAATCCGTCATAACCGAAACAAATTGACAGCAGAAGTGATTAAATTATTTCAGATAAAAAATATATTTTTTTAAAAATTTAATTTAGACAAATATTTTTATTTTTTTTTTATTTGACAATTATTTATAATTATTTGATAATTATTTCATTTGACAATTTACAGGTGTCAAATTTTATTATTTAAAGCTGACAATACTGCCAATGAAATTTAAGAGGCTCTTAAGTGTGCTATGATCATTACTTAAGTGGCTCTTAAGTATTGTTTATAAATACGAAATCATACACTTCAGTCCAACTAAATTCAAGTGTGATTTATTAATTCGGCCCTAAGTGTTTATAAAAATACATTTATTTTTCATTATAAATATGAATATCTTTACAAAATAATGGAATCTCAACAAATAGTTTAGAGAAGTTAAATAATGCAGTATAATTTGGTAAAAAAAAATCATTAGTACTCAATTTACATACATTTAATTGATTACATTTTTCAAAATATTTATATACATAATCTTGAACATACGGTTCACATATAAAATGCGAAAAAGAATATGAAGTTATAAAATGTTTTATTTCGTACAATTTTTTCCATTCTTCATTACTTAACATAAAATTTATATTTTCAATTTCTACTTCATTGCAAATGTTGTCTATAAAATAATTCCAAAAATAGTATGTGAATATCATTGGTGATTTACCGGTTTTGTCGATAACGATGTTGGTTTGAAGTATTGACGGGTTAATTCCTGACGATATTTTTGCAGTGTGCTCATTATTGAGAAAGTAATGGTAAGCCAAAAGTAAATTATCCTTTTGAATATTATTTTGGCTTGCTGTGTCTATTTCTAAATTGAAAGTATAACTAAATTAATTTTTCTGATGGATAAAATATTTTTTTTTTTTTTAGTTTTTTTATTAAACATATCTTTATTTTAATATTTCGCTCTTTGGTATCCATGAATTGTGGCTTTCATCAAAACCCAACCATTTTACATAGACCATATCGCCTCTTTTTCGAATAATTTTTTCAACTAAATATACATCTTTATTTCAAACTTTTTGCAACTCAAATTCATAAAAGCCGCCTTTAATTATTTGATTCTGATAGTGTTCCAATATATAAGTTACAGGATTGGTTAGTTGAACTTTTACAACCTTGAAAATTTCAGTTGACCAATTTGGTAAATAACCTTTATCAAATGTGCCTTTATATTTTGATATTCTGACATATGCCCCTACTTTGAATTTACCTTTTCGAAAAACTTTGGGTCTATTGTAAACTGTTTTTAAGAGTAGTTTCTCAGGTTTTTTCTCAACTTTTGCTGGTTTCATTTTAATAGTGTGATGATATGTATTGTTATACTTGTATGCAATTTTGTTTAAAAAATCAACCCAATTCTAATTTCCATTTAAACTAAACATTTTATATAGTTTAGTTTTTAACGTTAGTATTGCACGTTCAACTATTCCAGCTTTGATTATTGTAAAACTTGTGTAATGGTTGACGTTATGTTTTTTCATCAAATTCTTAAAATGTGAATTAAGAAATTCAGTTCCCATATCAGAATGTATATTTTTAGGTATCGCACTATTTTCAACAAATATATCAGCCATAGCTTGAGAAACTTCAACTCCAGTCTTGGTTTTTAATGGTTTCACGTACATAAACTTAGAAAAAATATCAATTGCAACAATAATGTACTGGTAGTTGTAATTGTATTTTTTTATTGCAGTCATATCAGCCAAATCAATTTGCCAAACATTTAGACCTTTTTGTATGTATCTTCTACGCACAAATTTTTTTCTTACATTTCTATGTATTTCATTTACAACAATTTCTTTATGAGACATTTTTTTTTTTTTTTTTAAATAGAATTACACACTTCTCTACTAAATAAGTAAAGAATTTTACCAACCTTTTGCAAGGTTGACTCAGTTGATGTCTCATATTTATACTTATTTACTATTTTTTTTTTTTAAATCGCGCTCGGCCATGGGCTCATGCGGCATTAAGGCATCACCCGTGAAGCTATGACCAGTAAAGGCATGCCCAGTAAAGGCATCACCCGTGAAGGCATGACTGGTAAAGGCATGACCAGTAAAGGCATCACCAGTAAAGACGTCACCCGTGAAGGCCTCCTCCAAACCGATTTTATAATGTCCCCAGGCCAAAGTATTAATATAATCTTCTAATATGTATCGTTTTGTATCACTAGAACTTAGAAGTAACTTATTTAAATTTTGAGTATAAATTGCATGTAACTTATATCTAATAACATTCATATTTCTGTAATATAATTTTTTGTGAAACAAACAATCTTTAAAATCATTCGGTGATATATCTTTAAGAGCACTTTTAGTAACGCCTTTAGCTTTTTTTATTAATTTTTAATCGAGAACATCAATCAGGTACATTTTTGACCGTAATCCAATGAATTCTTTCATAATTTTACCTTCATTTTCGTCTTTAAAAAAACCGACTTTTTTCTTATTTATTATAGGAAAATTAAAAGGATTATCTTTTTCATAATTTGATGTATCAAATAGTTCAACTAAATCATTTCTTATGTCATTATAAAAGTCGGTAGTTTTAATTGTATACACAAAACTATCTGTATCCATATAGTTAACGTCAACATTTGTTCCAAATTTTACTTTGGTGTAATTATAATGAAAATCATACATTAACAATTTCGATACATCCAATACTGTAAATCCTAAATAAACCGGTCTGTTAAGTGATAAAACATCTCTCTTTAATTGAATAGCAACTAAATTTTCGGTAAAATATGAACAACTGTGAAAATTAGGTTTTGATATTAGAGCTCTTGCCCCTAAACGTCTTCCTTTACTTTCCTACTCAGTTGCAATTTTAATATTTTTACGTTTAAATATATTTTCAATCGATTTACCAAAAAGGCTATTATTAATATTTTTAAAAAACATTTTTTGAAATTCATTTTTAGCTTCTGAGCGATGTTTGGTATTTAAATCGATAAAACTTTTCATAAAAGCCTTTTGACTGAATTGTACACAGCGGTGGAGTTTTTTCAATTTTAACCCATTAGCTAAACATTGTTTTAAATTTCTATAATGTATAATATAATTTTTTTTATCATGCAAGTCTAAAATTAATTTTTTATCTTTACAATTTGGAGTTAATTTATTTTCAGCACAAAATGGCAAATCATTGTGTTTATCATGCAAATCATACGGATAATCTAAATCGACTTCCAGAATGTATCCAGTTTCGGCATCATCTTTGATGCTTTTAATCATATTCTTAATACTATCAGGATTTTCTACCCATTCAAAATTTTTGTAAGGCAAACATTCTCTGAACGCATATGCATACAAATTATTGCAATCATAATACATCAAAAATGTATTTGCTTCTTCTGGTTTATATTCGTCATCCATATATTTATTATTAGCAACTGAATGTCTTAAAGAACATTGACTTATACCACCACGAATACCGCTCGTAATGAAATTATACATATCTGAATCTGTTAACAATTCTAATTCAATTTTCGTATATTTAAGCATAACCTGCCAAGCCAGCCCCGGAGTTGTTTGTTTTTAATTGTTTTACATTTATTGAAATGTTTTTCAAATTTCTCAGATTTTAAAAATCTTAGACCGCAAATCTCACATAAAAACATTGTTAATTATCACTTTTAATATACTTATCATATATGTCTTTAGGTGCAAAATGTTTAATGTTTTTAATACTATCAGGATTTTCTACCCATTCAAAATTTTTGTAAGGCAAACATTCTCTGAACGCATATGCATACAAATTATTGCAATCATAATACATCAAAAATGTATTTGCTTCTTCTGGTTTATATTCGTCATCCATATATTTATTATTAGCAACTGAATGTCTTAAAGAACATTGACTTATACCACCACGAATACCGCTCGTAATGAAATTATACATATCTGAATCTGTTAACAATTCTAATTCAATTTTCGTATATTTAAGCATAACCTGCCAAGCCAGCCCCGGAGTTGTGTAAAATTGACAGCTATCTAAATCATATATTTGCTTACATGTTACTCGAAAATTTTCATACACGTCTGCAAGTATCAAAACATCAATTTTTAAATATAATATCAAGTAATCTTCTAAATTGCTACAATTATATGTTTGCCAAACGGTTAATGCATGCTCATAATCACTATCTGAACAAGCACTTTTTGTTAAATCGTTATAAAAAAAATATTGTGGTGGTAAATTTGACTCCTCCAATTTAGCCTCCAATCTGTCTAAATATGTATACGGAAAAATTCCTTTTCGTCTTGCTAATTCAAATTCAATATTGTTTGGAAAGCATTTTTTTACATTAAAAAATCATTGGAATCTAAATTTTGTGCTAATTTGTCCAAACTTGAAGGCATAGAAATCTTAAATTAAAATGTTTTCCCTCCGCTACATAAATTTGTTTACTTAAAGATAATATATATTTCTTTATTAATAGGAATAACATTAACGGATCCACTTATTTCATTTAATTCCTAAAGAAAAGGTGACAATCATACTTTGAAAAATTATGGAAAAATATTGGAAAAAAATTACAATCTCTATAATTTAAATTACAAATTGAATGAGCTGGTCCTCGATATTGCCCAGTAAAATGACAATGATCACGAACTCTGTCCGACGAGAAATCTAATTGTCTCTTGCAAATATGACAATTTCTACTAGTCGTTTGTCGAACAATTTCGTCAAATGTTAATGAATTCATCGGTTTAGGGTTCAAAAAGTATTGCATATACAATTCTTTACATTCATTTGCTAACGATGATATAAATTCTTTTGCACAATTTTTACCCTTAAAAAGAAAATATTTATTTATTGAAGATTCAAAAGAGCAACAAATATAATAGGCAAGTTGTAGTTGAAATTTTAGGATTTGGTAAACAAGTGTCGTAAGGTTGTAACATACTTTCAGAATCTGCATATACGACAAATGGTACAGTTGCTTGCAAATTAATGCCATTAAATTTTAAAATTTTGTCATCAGTTTTTGGTATATTAACAACAATTTTATTACAATACGGTATGTGTTGCTTTAATTTTCCGTCTGAATGAAAAAATTGCAAACAAACTGAACACATGTATATTTTCCCGCGGTGTTTGGTAATCTGAGAACGCATCAATCTAGATATATTTTTTATCAACACATAATAATAAGTTTCTTCTTTTTGCAATAAACATAAATTAATATGAAATTTTCTATTGTTATATTTTGTATGATAGAAAGGACCAATAATTTGTAATTTTTTGTCAATAATTTCAAACCCGAAAACATTACAACTTATTTCAGGATTATTTTCTTCAAATTTATCCACTTGTAAAACTTTCAAAGGAAATTCCAAATTTGCAAAATTAAGCGTTATAGGAATTGAATCTAATTCGATTTGCAAATCTGCAATGTTATTAATTTTATACGAATTTGTTCTATTACCATTAACTGTTTGAGGCTGCAAAGCCGCAATTACACACCATTTAAAACAGTAAACTTCTGAATTTTTTATATTTATACATGCTTTTGTTAATTCTATAATTTTCGGTAATTTAATATAAGTTGATCCCCGAATTGGACAATATTTATTAATATTAATTTCAAGATGTAAAATTCGTATTAAAGACCAACCAGAATCTTTTCCCTGAAATTGATCCGCATTAGATACTATACGATTAATCATTACATCTAATGTGTCTACTATATTTTGATCTTTTTCAACTAACGACATTTGCATATTAAACGATTTTATATCTAAATCAAATTCTTTATCTTTTACTATTTGCTGAGGCTTAATATATTCACCGAATAATTCTAAGTTAAATTTAAATGCTTTATGTTTAACTAAACTTATTTTTAATATATTAATGATATTTTTCTTAGTTATTTTTAAAAAATTACTTATATCTAATTCTCCTTCATATTTATTTTCGATTAGAAAAGTTTCTAATCGATTTTTGAAACATGATTTAATTAATTTAACAGCATCATTTATAGTTACCGAAACAATTTTTTTGTGAATATAGGTTTTTAAATGTGCTGCCCAGTTTTCACTTGTCACATATTTATCACATTCCTGACAACAATTTTTTTTTTTTTGTTAAACCACCTGATGATGTTGATGACGCTGATGTATTATTGTGTGAAACAAGTATATGTTCCTCAAAGGTTTTTTTTGATAAAAAATTTTTACCACACTTTTCACATAAAAATAAGTTATTATTATTATTGTTTTTAATTGTTTTACATTTATTGAAATGTTTTTCAAATTTCTCAGATTTTAAAAATCTTAGACCGCAAATCTCACATAAAAACATTGTTAATTATCACTTTTAATATACTTATCATATATGTCTTTAGGTGCAAAATGTTTAATGTTTAATAAAAAACTTTGTAAAAAATTAATATGATTCATATATTTTATAAATTCTTCAATATTTATTAATTTATTTTTATATTGGTCTATTAATTTAAGACTTCTATCATAACATTCAAGTTCTTCGTTTAGTCGGTCTAATTGAAATTCACTATAAAATTTATTTAAATTTAATTCAATATCGAATTTATAACATTCAAATTGCTGTTCTAATCTTTCTATATAAGTTTTTAAATCTACAGCCCGAGTCCACGACTCTGCTGCATATGCAACCCACATTATGCATTTTTTATTTATTCACACAAAGAAAACTCAAAATTAGGTGAGTTTAAACTATCGCGACCTAAATATATCATATTTATATTTACATTATGGTCTGCATCTGTAATATTTAGTTCTTTAATTATTCGGTTAAATTTTGTAGGTAGCCAATATTTGAAGCCACCTTCTAAACCAAACAAAACACTTTCACCAATGTTGTTAGTTTTTATGTTTATCACTGATAAACTTATAATTCTATATTTTTTATTTATTTCTAATTGATCTGTTTTAAGTACAGTTTCGCTAGTACTATAAGTATTACCACTATTTAACTTTTCAACTAGAAATTTATCCATTTTAAATTTTATCACGAATAAAGATTAACTTTAACAAAGGATGGTTTTGAACTGTGACTACTTAGAAAAATGATGGTCTTTTATATGATTTTTCAGAAAAGAACTTTACTATTTAATTTTTTTATAGTTTTAATTATACGATTTTGCATTTATAAAAGCATAAATTAAAAAATGAACTATTTTTAATTGATTAACGTAATTAAAAATGTATGTGTTATTCCTATTTTGAGTAAAAAGCAGTAAATTTATTTGATAAAATTAATTTAAAAAAGATGCGTATGTAATTCAGGTATATTTTATATACATATAAGTTAAAATCATTCGAAAGAAATCATTTTCAATATTCATAATTTCATAAGAACTTTATTTTAAAGATTTAAATTAAATGAGGTATAACAGATAAAAATAATTGAAAAATTAACTGAATCATAATTAAAATCTAGAAATTATTAACTCATAGGATACCGTCAATCTCTTGTAATTAATACGTATATTAATAAAGAAGCTATAAATTATAACTATTATTGCTATAACTTGTTATAAGAAAATCCTAGTTTATACGTTCTTTAAATGATACATCAAAATCGAAATTGAATGTTCATAATAACTTTATTTTAAAGATTTAAATTAAATGATGCGTAGCACATAAATATATTTTGTTGCAATAAATAATATGATCATATCGCTATTGATTAAATTAATATTTTAATTAAAATTAATTGTTTCAATTTCAATTTATGATAAGATTTATATTAAATAAAAATGCATTCACATTTATTGAAACTGCTAATTATGTTTTAATTTATTTAAAACATTGAATTAATTCGCCTAAATTTGATATAAAAACAAATGTAAAATAATATCTTTCATCAGTTGTACAATATGAGTTTGATCGATGACTTAACACAAGAAACCGTCCAATACATATTTGATTTAACTCAAGATGAGTTAAATCAAGTTAACTATGATGTATCAATGGAGGACATTGAAAACCTGAAGACCGAAATAGACGCAATTTTAAATTCTGTCGAAGAACAAGAGTACCCGTTGGACCTATAAAAAAAAACCCAAAAACAAACACCAAAGCGGAAACTTCTGCTGAAAATTAAAAAATTCTTCAAAAAAATTTTTATGTATTTTTATATTTTAATATATCTTTTTATTTGAATCAAAATATATAAATTTTACAAAGTTCATATTTTATTTTATTTCAATTTTCGAATAAATTTTTATAAAAATAATTACAATAATTATTAAACTAAAAAAAATATATTTAATATATATTTTTTTATAATTCTGAATATATATCCGTTTTAATACTTGAACTGCTATGTATTTTATTTAGTAAATGTTAAAAAGCATGCAGGGGAATATAAAAATATAAATAGGAATAATTTTTATTAGTTGTCAAAATAAAACACTCCTTTAAACTTACCGCCAACAGTTTGGTCGGTGTTATCTTTGTAGCCATCGTTGTTGTTGTTGTGGTTATTGTTGTTGTTGTTGTTGTTTTTCTTTCGGGTGTTGTTAGTATCGTTGTTGTTGCTGTTGTTGTAGCCGATTTCTCTGATGTTGATGTTGCCGTTGTTTGGCATATATCCGCTGTGTTGTTCATCCTAAAATAAGACATAATATAATTTTGCAAAAAAAAAAAAATTAAAAAATTTACTGATTGTGTCACTTGTTTTTCCGCTTTAATAAACTGTTCTTTTTCCATCTGAAAAATTTATTCAATTTAGGAACTTTATACAAACTTTATACCCAATTTTTACTTACCTCTGTTTTTGGGTCACTGTTTACATTGTTTTGGAATGCTATTGCGTTCCCCGATAAATTAAACGTAAAATTGCTCGAATATTTAAGAAAATCATCTAGGACTGGCCTAGTGTTAATTTTAGTCGATTTCGCGACTAAAATAATAATTAATAGAATGGTAATTTGAATTTTTATTTAAGTTCTTTATAGTTTAGCGTTTGCAGTAAAACTATTTCTTTAATATATATTAAAATGTATAATCAGTAAGAAAAAATATAATGCAGCTGATAATACAATTTAGACTTTGTAACAAAACACTGCAAAAATTATAGAATATGCATAAAAACTACATTTAAAATTAAAATTAATAAGCAGTTCAATGTAATTGTTTGTATACATTTTTCAAAATAAATTTATATGAAAAATATTTTTAATGAATAAAGAAAATGCACAAATTGAATAAAATATCAAAAAGTCAAATTTCAATCAAGTATTTATAATAATACAACATATTTTACAAGCTGAAAATTATAATTATACATATTTAAGGTCAAGTTCAAAAACTATAATTCATAAGATTACAATCTGTAATCTGAAAAAATACGAATAAGACAAAAGCAAACAACAAGAATAAAAAACTCTTTTTATATCAACAGACTAAGTTGCAATATGTCTGGAGGAAAAAAACCATGATGCAAAGCGGATTTTGTATGGAAAAAAAAACCATGAGTAAAGGTGAAATTTGTATGGAAAATTTGATACAGAACACCCATATATACACTACTCCCAAATAACGGGAAAAAAGAAAAAAAAAGTTATATGAAATAATTTGGTTTTCTCTTTTTGTCCTTATTCTGCACCCAAATAACTGGAAAAAAGACAAAAAAAGTTATCTGAAATATTTTGGTTTTCTGTTTTTGTCCTTATTTTGCACCCAAATAACGGGAAAAAATAAAAAAAAAGTTATTTGAAATATTTTGGTTTTCTGTTTTTGTCCTTATTTTGCACCCAAATAACGGGAAAAAATAAAAAAAAAGTTATCTGAAATATTTTGGTTTTCTGTTTTTTTTCTTATTTTGCACCCAAATAACGGGAGAAAAGAAAAAAAAAGTTATTTCAAATATTTTGATTTTCTGTTTTTGTTCTTATTTTGCACCCAAATAACGGGAAAAAAGAAAAAAAAAGTTATTTGAAATATTTTGGTTTTCTGTTTTTGTCCTTATTTTGTACCCAAATAACGGGAAAAAATAAAAAAAAAGTTATCTGAAATATTTTGGTTTTCTGTTTTTGTCCTTATTTTGCACCCAAATAATGGGAAAAAAGGAAAAAAAAGTTATCTGAAATATTTTGGTTTTCTGTTTTTGTCCTTATTTTGCACCCAAATAACGGGAAAAAGAAAAAAAAAAGTTATCTTAAATATTTTGGTTTTCTGTTTTTGTCCTTATTTTGCACCCAAATTACGGGAAAAAATAAAAAAAAAGTTATCTGAAATATTTTGGTTTTCTGTTTTTGTCCTTATTTTGCACCCAAATAACGGGAAAAAAGAAAAAAAAAGTTATTTGAAATACTTTGGTTTTCTGTTTTTGTCCTTATTTTGCACCCAAATAACGGGAAAAAAGAAAAAAAAAGTTATTTGAAATATTTTTGTTTTCTGTTTTTTTCCTTATTTTGCACCCAAATAACGGGAAAAATGAAAAAAAAAGTTATTTGAAATATTTTGGTTATCTATTTTTGTCCTTATTTTGCACCTAAATAACGGGAAAAAAGAAAAAAAAAAATTATCTGAAATATTTTGGTTTTCTTTTTTTGTCCTTATTTTGCACCCAAATAACGGAAAAAAAAAAAAAAAGTTATTTGAAATATTTTGGTTTTCTGTTTTTGTCCTTATTTTGCACCCAAATAACGGGAAAAAAGAAAAAAAAAGTTATTTGAAATATTTTGGTTTTCTGTTTTTGTCCTTATTTTGTACCCAAATAACGGGAAAAAAGAAAAAAAAAGTTATCTGAAATATTTTGGTTTTCTGTTTTTGTCCTTATTTTGCACCTAAAGAACGGGAAAAAAGAAAAAAAAAGTTATCTGAAATATTTTGGTTTTCTGTTTTTGTCGTTATTTTGCACCCATATAACGGGAAAAAATAAAAAAAAAGTTATTTGAAATATTTTGGTTTTCTGTTTTTGTCCTTATTTTGCACCCAAATAATGGGAAAAAAGAAAAAAAAAGTTATTTGAAATATTTTTGTTTTCTGTTTTTGTCCTTATTTTGCACCCAAATAACGGGAAAAAAGAAAAAAAAAGTTATTTGAAATATTTTGGTTTTCTGTTTTTGTCCTTATTTTGCACCCAAATAACGGGAAAAAAGAAAAAAAAAGTTATTTGAAATATTTTTGTTTTCTGTTTTTTTCCTTATTTTGCACCCAAATAACGGGAAAAAAGAAAAAAAAAGTTATTTGAAATATTTTGGTTATCTATTTTTGTCCTTATTTTGCACCTAAATAACGGGAAAAAAGAAAAAAAAAAGTTATCTGAAATATTTTGGTTTTCTTTTTTTGTCCTTATTTTGCACCCAAATAACGGGAAAAAAGAAAAAAAAAGTTATTTGAAATATTATGGTTTTCTGTTTTTGTCCTTATTTTGCACCCAAATAACGGGAAAAAAGAAAAAAAAAAGTTATTTGAAATATTTTGGTTTTCTGTTTTTGTCCTTATTTTGTACCCAAATAACGGGAAAAAAGAAAAAAAAAAGTTATCTGAAATATTTTGGTTTTCTGTTTTTGTCCTTATTTTGCACCTAAAGAACGGGAAAAAAGAAAAAAAAAGTTATCTGAAATATTTTGGTTTTCTGTTTTTGTCGTTATTTTGCACCCAAATAACGGGAAAAAATAAAAAAAAAGTTATTTGAAATATTTTGGTTTTCTGTTTTTGTCCTTATTTTGCACCCAAATAACGGGAAAAAAGAAAAAAAAAGTTATTTGAAATATTTTTGTTTTCTGTTTTTTTCCTTATTTTGCACCCAAATAACGGGAAAAAAGAAAAAAAAAGTTATCTGATATATTTTGTTTTTCTGTTTTTGTCCTTATTTTGCACCCAAATAACGGAAAAAAAATAAAAAAAACGTTATTTGAAATATTTTGGTTTTCTGTTTTTGTCCTTATTTTGCACCCAAATATCGGGAAAAAAATAAAAAAAAAGTTATTTGAAATATTTTGGTTTTCTGTTTTTGTCCTTATTTTTCACCCAAATAACGGGAACAAAAAAAAGTTATCTGAAATATTTTGGTTTTCTGTTTTTGTCCTTATTTTGCACCCAAATAACGGGAAAAAGAAATAAAAAGTTATCTGAAATATTTTGGTTTTCTGTTTTTGTCCTTATTTTGCAGCTAAATAACGGGGAAAAAGAAAAAAAAGTTATTTGAAATATTTTGGTTTTCTGTTTTTGTCCTTATTTTGCACCCAAATAACGGGAAAAAAGAAAAAAAAAGTTATCTGAAATATTTTGCTTTTCTGTTTTTGTCCTTATTTTGCACCCAAATAACGGGAAAAAATAAAAAAAAAGTTATTTGAAGTATTTTGGTTTTCTGTTTTTGTCCTTATTTTGCACCCAATTAACGGGAAAAAATAAAAAAAAAGTTATTTGAAATATTTTGGTTTTCTGTTTTTGTCCTTATTTTGCAGCTAAATAACGGGGAAAAAGAAAAAAAAGTTATTTGAAATATTTTGGTTTTCTGTTTTTGTCCTTATTTGGCCCCAAATAACGGGAAAAAATAAAAAAAAAATTATCTGAAATATTTTGGTTTTCTGTTTTTGTCCTTATTTTGCACCCAAATAACGGGAAAAAAGAAAAAAAAAGTTGTCTGAAATATTTTGGTTTTCTGTTTTTGTCCTTATTTTGCACCCAATTAACGGGAAAAAATAAAAAAAAAGTTATTTGAAATATTTTGGTTTTCTGTTTTTGTCCTTATTTCGCACCCAAATAACGGGGAAAAAGAAAAAAAAGTTATTTGAAATATTTTGGTTTTCTGTTTTTGTCCTTATTTTGCCCCAAATAACGGGAAAAAATAAAAAAAAAATTATCTAAAATATTTTGGTTTTCTGTTTGTCCTTATTTTGCACCTAAATAACGGGAAAAAAGAAAAATAAAGTTATTTGAAATATTTTGGTTTCTGTTTTTGTCCTTATTTTGCACCCAAATAACGGGAAAAAAGAAAAAAAAAGTTATCTGAAATATTTTGGTTTTCTGTTTTTGTCGTTATTTTGCACCCAAATAACGGGAAAAAATAAAAAAAAAGTTATTTGAAATATTTTGGTTTTCTGTTTTTGTCCTTATTTTGCACCCAAATAACGGGGGAAAAAAAAAGTTATCTGAAATATTTGGGTTTTCTGTTTTTGTCCTTATTTTGCACCCAAATAACGGGAAAGAAGAAAAAAAAAGTTATCTGAAATATTTTGGTTTTCTGTTTTTGTCCTTATTTTGCACCCAAATAACGGGAAAAAATAAAAAAAAAGTTATCTGAAATATTTTGGTTTTCTGTTTTTGTCCTTATTTTGCACCCAAATAACGGGAAAAAGAATTAAAAAGTTATTTGAAATATTTTGGTTTTCTGTTTTTGTCCTTATTTTGCACCCAAATAACGGGAAAAAAGAAAAAAAAAGTTATTTGAAATATTTTGGTTTTCTGTTTTTGTCCTTATTTTGCACCCAAATAACGGGAAAAAAGAAAAAAAAAGTTATTTGAAATACTTTGGTTTTCTGTTTTTGTCCTTATTTTGCACCCAAATAACGGGAAAAAAGAAAAAAAAAGTTATTTGAAATATTTTTGTTTTCTGTTTTTTTCCTTATTTTGCACCCAAATAACGGGAAAAAAGAAAAAAAAAGTTATTTGAAATATTTTGGTTATCTATTTTTGTCCTTATTTTGCACCTAAATAACGGGAAAAAAGAAAAAAAAAAGTTATCTGAAATATTTTGGTTTTTTTTTTTTTGTCCTTATTTTGCACCCAAATAACGGGAAAAAAGAAAAAAAAGTTATTTGAAATATTTTGGTTTTCTGTTTTTGTCCTTATTTTGCACCCAAATAACGGGAAAAAAGAAAAAAAAAGTTATTTGAAATATTTTGGTTTTCTGTTTTTGTCCTTATTTTGTACCCAAATAACGGGAAAAAAGAAAAAAAAAGTTATCTGAAATATTTTGGTTTTCTGTTTTTGTCCTTATTTTGCACCTAAAGAACGGGAAAAAAGAAAAAAAAAGTTATCTGAAATATTTTGGTTTTCTGTTTTTGTCGTTATTTTGCACCCAAATAACGGGAAAAAATAAAAAAAAAGTTATTTGAAATATTTTGGTTTTCTGTTTTTGTCCTTATTTTGCACCCAAATAACGGGAAAAAAGAAAAAAAAAGTTATTTGAAATATTTTTGTTTCTGTTTTTGTCCTTATTTTGCACCTAAATAACGGGAAAAAGAAAAAAAAAAGTTATCTGAAATATTTTGGTTTTCTGTTTTTGTCCTTATTTTGCGCCCAAATTACGGGAAAAAATAAAAAAAAGTTGTCTGAAATATTTTGGTTTTCTGTTTTTGTCCTTATTTTGCACCCAAATAATGGGAAAAAAGGAAAAAAAAGTTATCTCAAATATTTTGGTTTTCTGTTTTTGTCCTTATTTTGCACCCAAATAACGGGAAAAAGAAAAAAAAAAGTTATCTGAAATATTTTGGTTTTCTGTTTTTGTCCTTATTTTGCACCCAAATTATGGGAAAAAATAAAAAAAAAGTTATCTGAAATATTTTGGTTTTCTGTTTTTGTCCTTATTTTGCACCCAAATAATAGGAAAAAAGGAAAAAAAAGTTATCTGAAATATTTTGGTTTCCTGTTTTTGTCCTTATTTTGCACCCAAATAACGGGAAAAAAGAAAAAAAAAGTTATTTGAAATATTTTGGTTTTCTGTTTTTGTCCTTATTTTGCACCCAAATAACGGGAAAAAAGAAAAAAAAAGTTATTTGAAATATTTTGGTTTTCTGTTTTTGTCCTTATTTTGCACCCAAATAACGGGAAAAAAGAAAAAAAAAGTTATTTGAAATATTTTTGTTTTCTGTTTTTTTCCTTATTTTGCACCCAAATAACGGGAAAAAAGAAAAAAGAAGTTATTTGAAATATTTTGGTTATCTATTTTTGTCCTTATTTTGCACCTAAATAACGGGAAAAAAGAAAAAAAAAAGTTATCTGAAATATTTTGGGTTTCTGTTTTTGTCGTTATTTTGCACCCAAATAACGGGAAAAAATAAAAAAAAAGTTATTTGAAATATTTTGGTTTTCTGTTTTTGTCCTTATTTTGCACCCAAATAACGGCAAAAAAGAAAAAAAAAGTTATCTGAAATATTTTGGTTTTCTGTTTTTTTCGTTATTTTGCACCCAAATAACGGGAAAAAATAAAAAAAAAGTTATCTGAAATATTTTGGTTTTCTGTTTTTGTCCTTATTTTGCACCCAAATAACGGGAAAAAGAAATAAAAAGTTATCTGAAATATTTTGGTTTTCTGTTTTTGTCCTTATTTTGCACCCAAATAACGGGAAAAAAGAAAAAAAAAGTTATCTGAAATATTTTGGTTTTCTGTTTTTGTCGTTATTTTGCACCCAAATAACGGGAAAAAAGAAAAAAAAAGTTATTTGAAATATTTTGGTTTTCTGTTTTTGTCCTTATTTTGCACCCCAATAACGAGAAAAAATGAAAAAAAAAGTTATTTGAAATATTTTGGTTTTCTGTTTTTGTCCTTATTTTGCACCTAAATAACGGGAAAAAAGAAAACAAAAGTTATCTGAAATATTTTGGTTTTCTGTTTTTGTCCTTATTTTGCACCCAAATAACTGGAAAAAAGAAAAAAAAAGTTATCTGAAATATTTTGGTTTTCTGTTTTTGTCCTTATTTTGCACCCAAATAATGGGAAAAAATAAAAAAAAAGTTATTTGAAATATTTTGGTTTTTTGTTTTTGTCCTTATTTTGCACCCAAATAACGGGAAAAAAGAAAAAAAAAGTTATCTGAAATATTATGGTTTTCTGTTTTTGTCCTTATTTTGCACCCAATTAACGGGAAAAAATAAAAAAAAAGTTATTTGAAATATTTTGGTTTTCTGTTTTTGTCCTTATTTTGCACCCAAATAACGGGGAAAAAGAAAAAAAAGTTATTTGAAATATTTTAGTTTTCTGTTTTTGTCCTTATTTTGCACCCAAATAACGGGAAAAAATAAAAAAAAAAGTTATCTGAAATATTTTGGTTTTCTGTTTTTGTCCTTATTTTGCACCCAAATAACGGGAAAAAGAAATAAAAAGTTATCTGAAATATTTTGGTTTTCTGTTTTTGTCCTTATTTTGCACCCAAATAAAGGGGAAAAAAAAAAAGAAAAGTTATTTGAAATATTTTGGTTTTCTGTTTTTGTCCTTATTTTGCACCCAAATAACGGGAAAAAAGAAAAAAAAAGTTATCTGAAATATTTTGGTTTTCTGTTTTTGTCGTTATTTTGCACCCAAATAACGGGAAAAAATAAAAAAAAAGTTATTTGTAATATTTTGTTTTTCTGTTTTTGTCCTTATTTTGCACCCAAATAACGAGAAAAAATGAATAAAAAAAGTTATTTGAAATATTTTGGTTTTCTGTTTTTGTCCTTATTTTGCACCTAAGTAACGGGAAAAAAGAAAACAAAAGTTATCTGAAATATTTTGGTTTTCTGTTTTTGTCCTTATTTTGCACCCAAATAACTGGAAAAAAGAAAAAAAAAGTTATCTGAAATATTTTGGTTTTCTGTTTTTGTCCTTATTTTGCACCCAAATAATGGGAAAAAATAAAAAAAAAGTTATTTGAAATATTTTGGTTTTTTGTTTTTGTCCTTATCTTGCACCCAAATAACGGGAAAAAAGAAAAAAAAAGTTATCTGAAATATTATGGTTTTCTGTTTTTGTCCTTATTTTGCACCCAATTAACGGGAAAAAATAAAAAAAAAGTTATTTGAAATATTTTGGTTTTCTGTTTTTGTCCTTATTTTGCACCCAAATAACGGGGAAAAAGAAAAAAAAGTTATTTGAAATATTTTGGTTTTCTGTTTTTGTCCTTATTTTGCACCCAAATAACGGGAAAAAATAAAAAAAAAGTTATCTGAAATATTTTGGTTTTCTGTTTTTGTCCTTATTTTGCACCCAAATAAGGGGAAAAAATGAAAAAAAAAGTTATTTGAAATATTTTGGTTTTCTGTTTTGTCCTTATTTTGCACCTAAATAACGGGAAAAAAGAAAACAAAAGTTATCTGAAATATTTTGGTTTTCTGTTTTTGTCCTTATTTTGCACCCAAATAACTGGAAAAAAGAAAAAAAAAGTTATCTGAAATATTTTGGTTTTCTGTTTTTGTCCTTATTTTGCACCCAAATAATGGGAAAAAATAAAAAAAAAGTTATTTGAAATATTTTGGTTTTCTGTTTCTGTCCTTATTTTGCACCCAAATAACGGGAAAAAAGAAAAAAAAAGTTATCTGAAATATTTTGGTTTTCTGTTTTTGTCCTTATTTTGCACCCAATTAACGGGAAAAAATAAAAAAAAAGTTATTTGAAATATTTTGGTTTTCTGTTTTTGTCCTTATTTTGCACCCAAATAACGGGGAAAAAGAAAAAAAAGTTATTCTAAATATTTTGGTTTTATGTTTTTGTCCTTATTTTGCACTCAAATAACGGGAAAAAATAAAAAAAAAGTTATCTGAAATATTTTGGTTTTCTGTTTTTGTCCTTATTTTGCACCCAAATAACGGGAAAAAGAAATAAAAAGTTATCTGAAATATTTTGGTTTTCTGTTTTTGTCCTTATTTTGCACCCAAATAACGGGAAAAAATAAAAAAAAAGTTATTTGAAATATTTTGGTTTTCTGTTTTTGTCCTTATTTTGCACCCAAATAACGGGAAAAAAAAAAGTTATCTGAAATATTTGGGTTTTCTGTTTTTGTCCTTATTTTGCACCCAAATAACGGGAAAAAAGAAAAAAAAGTTATCTGAAATATTTTGGTTTTCTGTTTTTGTCCTTATTTTGCACCCAAATAACGGGAAAAGTTAAAAAAAAAGTTATCTGAAATATTTTGGTTTTCTGTTTTTGTCCTTATTTTGCACCCAAATAACGGGAAAAAGAAATAAAAAGTTATCTGAAATATTTTGGTTTTCTGTTTTTGTCCTTATTTTGCACCCAAATAACGGGAAAAAAGAAAAAAAAAGTTATCTGAAATATTTTGGTTTTCTGTTTTTGTCCTTATTTTGCACCCAAATAACGGGAAAAAAGAAAAAAAAAGTTATCTGAAATATTTTAGTTTTCTGTTTTTGTCCTTATTTTGCACACAATTAACGGGAAAAAAGAAAAAAAAAGTTATCTGAAATATTTTGGTTTTCTGTTTTTGTCCTTATTTTGCACCCAAATAACGGGAAAAAAGAAAAAAAAAGTTATCTGAAATATTTTGGTTTTCTGTTTTTGGCCTTATTTTGCACCCAAATAACGGGAAAAAATAAAAAAAAAAGTTATTTGAAATATTTTGGTTTTCTGTTTTTGTTCTTATTTTTCACCCAAATAACGGGAAAAAAGAAAAAAAATGTTATCTGAAATATTTTGGTTTTCTGTTTTTGTCCTTATTTTGCACCTAAATAACGGGAAAAAAGACAAAAAAAAGTTATCTGAAATATTTTGGTTTTCTGTTTTGGTCCTTATTTTGCACCTAAATAACGGGGGAAAAAAAAGTTATTTGAAATATTTTGGTTTTCTGTTTTTGTCCTTATTTTGCACCCAAATAACGGGAAAAAAGAAAAAAAAAGTTATTTGAAATATTTTGGTTTTCTGTTTTTGTCCTTATTTTGCACCCAAATAAGGGGAAAAACGGGAAAAAAGAAAAAAAAAGTTATCTGAAATATTTTGGTTTTCTGTTTTTGTCCTTATTTTGCACCAAAATAACGGGAAAAAAGAAAAGAAAAGTTATCTGAAATATTTTAGTTTTCTGTTTTTGTCCTTATTTTGCACACAATTAACGGGAAAAAAGAAAAAAAAAGTTATCTGAAATATTTTGGTTTTCTGTTTTTGTCCTTATTTTGCACCCAAATAACGGGAAAAAAGAAAAAAAAAGTTATCTGAAATATTTTGGTTTTCTGTTTTTGTCCTTATTTTGCACCCAAATAACGGGAAAAAGAAATAAAAAGTTATCTGAAATATTTTGGTTTTCTGTTTTTGTCCTTATTTTGCACCCAAATAACGGGAAAAAAGAAAAAAAAAGTTAGCTGAAATATTTTGGTTTTCTGTTTTTGTCCTTATTTTGCAGCCAAATAACGGGAAAAATAAAAAAAAAATTTTTATCTGAAATATTTTAGTTTTCTGTTTTTGTCCTTATTTTGCACACAATTAACGGGAAAAAAGAAAAAAAAGTTATCTGAAATATTTTGGTTTTCTGTTTTTGTCCTTATTTTGCAACCAAATAACGGGAAAAAAGAAAAAAAAAGTTATCTGAAATATTTTGGTTTTCTGTTTTTGGCCTTATTTTGCACCCAAATAACGGGAAAAAATAAAAAAAAAAGTTATTTGAAATATTTTGGTTTTCTGTTTTTGTTCTTATTTTTCACCCAAATAACGGGAAAAAAGAAAAAAAATGTTATCTGAAATATTTTGGTTTTCTGTTTTTGTCCTTATTTTGCACCTAAATAACGGGAAAAAAAACAAAAAAAAGTTATCTGAAATATTTTGGTTTTCTGTTTTGGTCCTTATTTTGCACCTAAATAACGGGGAAAAAAAAGTTATTTGAAATATTTTGGTTTTCTGTTTTTGTCCTTATTTTGCACCCAAATAACGGGAAAAAAGAAAAAAAAAGTTATTTGAAATATTTTGGTTTTCTGTTTTTGTCCTTATTTTGCACCCAAATAAGGGGAAAAACGGGAAAAAAGAAAAAAAAAGTTATCTGAAATATTTTGGTTTTCTGTTTTGGTCCTTATTTTGCACCTAAATAACGGGAAAAAAAAAAGTTATTTGAAATATTTTGGTTTTCTGTTTTTGTCCTTATTTTGCACCCAAATAACGGGAAAAAAGAAAAAAAAAGTTATTTGAAATATTTTGGTTTTCTGTTTTTGTCCTTATTTTGCACCCAAATAAGGGGAAAAACGGGAAAAAATAAAAAAAAAGTTATTTAAAATATTTTGGTTTTCTGTTTTTGTCCTTATTTTGCACCCAAATAACGGGAAAATAAAAAAAAAAGTTATTTGGAATATTTTGGTTTTCTGTTTTTGTCCTTATTTTGCACCTAAATAACGGGAAAAAAGAAAAAAAAAGTTATCTGAAATATTTTGGTTTTCTGTTTTTGTCCTTATTTTGCACCTAAATAACGGGAAAAAAGAAAAAAAAAGTTATCTGAAATATTTTGGTTTTCTGTTTTTGTCCTTATTTTGCACCTAAATAACGGGAAAAAAGAAAAAAAAAGTTATCTGAAATATTTTGGTTTTCTGTTATTGTCCTTATTTTGCACCCAAATAACGGGAAAAAATAAAAAAAAAGTTATTTGAAATATTTTGGGTGTCTAATTTTGTCCTTATTTTGCACCTAATTAACGGAAAAAAAGAAAAAAAAAAAGTTATCTCAAATATTTTGGTTTTCTGTTTTTGTCCTTATTTTGCACCCAAATAACGGGAAAAAAGAAAAAAAAAGTTATCTGAAATATTATGGTTTTCTGTTTTTGTCCTTATTTTGCACCCAATTAACGGGAAAAAATAAAAAAAAAGTTATTTGAAATATTTTGGTTTTCTGTTTTTGTCATTATTTTGCACCCAAATAACGGGGAAAAAGAAAAAAAAGTTATTTGAAATATTTTGGTTTTCTGTTTTTGTCCTTATTTTGCACCCAAATAATGGGAAAAAGAAAAAAAAGTTATCTGAAATATTTTGGTTTTCTGTTTTTGTCCTTATTTTGCACCTAAATAACGGGAAAAAAGAAAAAAAAAGTTATCTGAAATATTTTGGTTTTCTGTTTTGGTCCTTATTTTGCACCCAAATAACGGGAAAAATAAAACAAAAGTTATTTGAAAAATTTTGGTTTTCTGTTTTTGTCCTTATTTTGCACCCAAATAACGGGAAAAAATAAAAAAAAGTTATTTGAAATATTTTGGTTTTCTGTTATTGTCCTTATTTTGCACCCAAATAACGGGAAAAAATAAAAAAAAAGTTATTTGAAATATTTTGGTTTTCTGTTTTTGTTCTTATTTTTCACCCAAATAACGGGAAAAAAGAAAAAAAATGTTATCTGAAATATTTTGGTTTTCTGTTTTTGTCTTTATTTTGCACCTAAATAACGGGAAAAAAGAAAAAAAAAGTTATCTGCAATATTTTGGTTTTCTGTTTTGGTCCTTATTTTGCACCTAAATAACGGTGAAAAAAAATGTTATTTGAAATATTTTAGTTTTATGTTTTTGTCCTTATTTTGCACCCAAATAACGGGAAAAAAGAAAAAAAAAGTTATTTTAAATATTTTGGTTTTCTGTTTTTGTCCTTATTTTGCACCCAAATAAGGGGAAAAACGGGAAAAAATAAAAAAAAAGTTATTTAAAATATTTTGGTTTTCTGTTTTTGTCCTTATTTTGCACCCAAATAACGGGAAAATAAAAAAAAAAAGTTATTTGGAATATTTTGGTTTTCTGTTTTTGTCCTTATTTTGCACCTAAATAACGTTAAAAAAGAAAAAAAAAGTTATCTGAAATATTTTGGTTTTCTGTTTTTGTCCTTATTTTGCACCTAAATAACGGGAAAAAAGAAAAAAAAAGTTATCTGAAATATTTTGGTTTTCTGTTTTTGTCCTTATTTTGCACCTAAATAACGGGAAAAAAGAAAAAAAAAGTTATCTGAAATATTTTGGTTTTCTGTTTTTGTCCTTATTTTGCACCTAAATAACGGAAAAAAAAGTTATCTGAAATATTTTGGTTCTCTGTTTTTGTCCTTATTTTGCACCTAAATAACGGGAAAAAAGAAAAAAAAAGTTATCTGAAATATTTTGGTTTTCTGTTTTTGTCCTTATTTTGCACCTAAATAACGGGAAAAAAAAAGTTATTTGAAATATTTTGGTTTTCTGTTTTTGTCCTTATTTTGCACCCAAATAATGGGAAAAAGAAAAAAAAGTTATCTGAAATATTTTGGTTTTCTGTTTTTGTCGTTATTTTGCACCTAAATAACGGGAAAAAAGAAAAAAAAAGTTATTTGAAATATTTTGGTTTTCTGTTTTTGTCCTTATTTTGCACCCAAATAACGGGAAAAATAAAAAAAAGTTATTTGAAAAATTTTGGGTGTCTAATTTTGTCCTTATTTTGCACCTAATTAACGGAAAAAAAGAAAAAAAAAAAGTTATCTCAAATATTTTGGTTTTCTGTTTTTGTCCTTATTTTGCACCCAAATAACGGGAAAAATAAAACAAAAGTTATTTGAAATATTTTGGTTTTCTGTTTTTGTCCTTATTTTGCACCCAAATAACGAGAAAAAATAAAAAAAAAAGTTATTTGAAATATTTTGGTTTTCTGTTATTGTCCTTATTTTGCACCCAAATAACGGGAAAAATAAAAAAAAAGTTATTTGAAATATTTTGGTTTTCTGTTTTTGTCTTTATTTTGCACCTAAATAACGGGAAAAAAGAAAAAAAAAGTTATTTGAAATATTTTGGTTTTCTGTTTTTGTCCTTATTTTGAACCCAAATAACGGGAAAAATAAAACAAAAGTTATTTGAAAAATTTTGGTTTTCTGTTTTTGTCCTTATTTTGCACCCAAATAACGGGAAAAAAGAAAAAAAAAGTAATCTGAAATATTTTGGTTTTGTGTTTTTGTCCTTATTTTGCACCCAAATAACGGGAAAAAAGAAAAAAAAAGTAATCTGAAATATTTTGGTTTTCTATTTTTGTCCTTATTTTGCACCCAAATAACGGGAAAAAATAAAAAAAAAGTTATTTGAAATATTTTGGTTTTCTGTTTTTGTCCTTATTTTGCACCCAAATAACGGGAAAAAATAAAAAAAAAGTTATTTGAAATATTTTGGTTTTCTGTTTTTGTCCTTATTTTGCACCCAAGTAACGGGAAAAAAAAAAAAAAAAGTTATTTGAAATATTTTGGTTTTCTGTTTTTGTCCTTATTTTGCACCCAAATAACGGGAAAAAAGAAAAAAAAGGTTATTTGAAATATTTTGATTTTCTGTTTTTGTCCTTATTTTGCACCTAAATAACGGGAAAAAAGAAAAAAAAGTTATTTGAAATGTGTTGGTTTTCTGTTTTTGTCATTATTTTGAACCCAAATAACGGGAGAAAAAAAAAAAGTTATTTGAAATATTTTGGTTTTCTGTTTTTGTCCTTATTTTGCACCCAAATAACGGTAAAAAAGAAAAAAAAAGTTATCTGAAATATTTTGGTTTTCTGTTTTTGTCCATATTTTGCACCTAAATAACGGGAAAAAAGAAAAAAAAAGTTATCTGAAATATTTTGGTTTTCTGTTTTTGTACTTATTTTGCACCCAAATAACGAGAAAAAAATAAAAAAAAGTTATTTGAAAAATTTTGGGTTTCTGATTTTGTCCTTATTTTGCACCCAAATAACGGGAAAAAAGAAAAAAAAGTAATCTGAAATATTTTGGTTTTCTGTTTTTGTCCTTATTTTGCACCCAAATAACGGAAAAAAAAAAAAAAAAAAAGTTATTTGAAATATTTTGGTTCTCTGTTTTTGTCCTTATTTTGCACCCAAATAACGGGAAAAAATAACAAAAAAGTTATCTGAAATATTTTGGTTTTCTGTTTTTGTCCTTATTTTGCACCCAAATAACGGGAAAAAAAAAAAAAAGTTATCTGAAATATTTTGGTTTTCTGTTTTTGTCCTTATGTTGCACCCAAATAACGGGAAAAAAGAAAAAAAAAGTTAGTTGAAATATTTTGGTTTTCTGTTTTTGTCCTTATTTTGCACCCAAATAACGGGAAAAAAAAAGTTATTTGAAATATTTTGGTTTTCTGTTTTTGTTCTTATTTTGCACCCAAATAACGGGAGAAAAGAAAAAAAAAGTTATTTGAAATATTTTGGTTTTCTGTTTTTGTCCTTATTTTGCACCCAAATAACGGGAAAAAAGTAAAAAAAAGTTATTTGAAATATTTTGCTTTTCTGTTTTTGTCCTTATTTTGCACCCAAATAACGGGAAAAAAGTAAAAAAAAGTTATTTGAAATATTTTGGTTTTCTGTTTTTGTCCTTATTTTGCACCTAAATAACGGGAAAAAAAAACAAAAAGTTATCTGAAATATTTTGGTTTTCTGTTTTTGTCCTTATTTTGAACCCAAATAACGAGAAAAAATAAATAAAAGTTATTTGAAAAATTTTGGGTTTCTAATTTTGTCCTTATTTTGCACCTAATTAACTGAAAAAAAGAAAAAAAAAGTTATCTGAAATATTTTGGTTTTCTGTTTTTGTCCTTATTTTGCACCCAAATAACGGGAAAAAATAAAAAAAAAGTTATTTGAAATATTTTGGTTTTCTGGTTTTGTCCTTATTTTGCACTCAAATAACGGGAAAAAATAAAAAAAAAAAGTTATTTGAAATATTTTGGTTTTCTGTTTGTGTCCTAATTTTGCACTCAAATAACGGGAAAAAATAAAAAAAAAAGTTATTTGAAATATTTTGGTTTTCTGTTTTTGTCCTTATTTTGCACCTAAATAACGGGAAAAAAGAAAAAAAAAGTTATTTGAAATATTTTGGTTTTCTGTTTTTGTCCTTATTTTGTACCCAAATAACGGGAAAAAATAAAAAAAAAGTTATTTGAAATATTTTGGTTTTCTGTTTTTGTCCTTATTTTGTACCCAAATAACGGGAAAAAATAAAAAAAAAGTTATTTGAAATATTTTGGTTTTCTGTTTTTGTCCTTATTTTGCACCCAAATAACGGGAAAAAAGTAAAAAAAAGTTATTTGAAATATTTTGCTTTTCTGTTTTTGTCCTTATTTTGCACTCAAATAACGGGAAAAAAGTAAAAAAAAGTTATTTGAAATATTTTGGTTTTCTGTTTTTGTCCTTATTTTGCACCTAAATAACGGGAAAAAAAACAAAAAGTTATCTGAAATATTTTGGTTTTCTGTTTTTGTCCTTATTTTGCACCCAAATAACGAGAAAAAATAAACAAAAGTTATTTGAAAAATTTTGGGTTTCTGATTTTGTCCTTATTTTGCACCTAATTAACGGGAAAAAATAAAAAAAAAGTTATTTGAAATATTTAGGTTTTCTGTTTTTGTCCTTATTTTGCACCTAAATACCGGGAAAATAAAACAAAAAGTTATCTGAAATATTTTGGTTTTCTATTTTTGTTCTTATTTTGCACCCAAATAACGAGAAAAAATAAATAAAAGTTATTTGAAAAATTTTGGGTTTCTGATTTTGTCCTTATTTTGCACATAATTAACTGAAAAAAAGAAAAAAAAAGTTATCTGAAATATTTTGGTTTTCTGTTTTTGTCCTTATTTTGCACCCAAATAACGGGAAAAAATAAAAAAAAGTTATTTGAAATATTTTGGTTTTCTGGTTTTGTCTTTATTTTGCACTCAAATAACGGGAAAAAATAAAAAAAAAAAGTTATTTGAAATATTTTGGTTTTCTGTTTTTGTCCTTATTTTGCATTCAAATAACGGGAAAAAAAAAAAAAAAGTTATTTGAAATGTTTTGGTTTTCTGTTTTTGTCCTTAGTTTGCACCCAAATAACGGGAAAAAAGAAAAAAAAAAGTTATCTGAAATATTTTGGTTTTCTGTTTTTGTCCTTATTTTGCACCCAAATAACGTAAAAAATAAAAAAAAGTTATTTGAAATATTTTGGTTTTCTGTTTTTGTCCTTATTTTGCAACCAAATATCGGAAAAAAATAAAAAAAAAGTTATTTGAAATATTTTGGTTTTCTGTTTTTGTCCTTATTTTGCACCCAAATAACGGGAAAAAAGAAAAAAAAGTTATTTGAAATATTTTGGTTTTCTGTTTTTGTCCTTATTTTGCACCCAAATAACGGAAAAAAAGAAAAAAAAAGTTATTTGGAGTATTTTGGTTTTCTGTTTTTGTCCTTATTTTGCACCCAAATAACGGGAAAAAATTAAAAAAAAGTTATTTGAAATATTTTGGTTTTCTGTTTTTGTCCTTATTTTGCACCCAAATAACGGGAAAAAAGAAAAAAAAGTTATTTGAAATATTTTGGTTTTCTTATTTTTGTCCTTATTTTGCACCCAAATAACGAGAAAAATAAATAAAAGTTATTTGAAAAACTTTGGGTTTCTGATTTTGTCCTTATTTTGCACCTAATTAACTGAAAAAAAAAAAAAAAATGTTATCTGAAATATTTTGGTTTTCTGTTTTTGTCCTTATTTTGCACCCAAATAACGGGAAAAAATAAAAAAAAAAGTTATTTGAAATATTTTGGTTTTCTGGTTTTGTCCTTAATTTGCACTCAAATAACGGGAAAAAATAAAAAAAAAAATTTATTTGAAATATTTTGGTTTTCTGTTTTTGTCCTTATTTTGCACTCAAATAACGGGAAAAAATAAAAAAAAAAGTTATTTGAAATATTTTGGTTTTCTGTTTTTGTCCTTATTTTGCATCTAAATAACGGGAAAAAAGAAAAAAAAAGTTATTTGAAATATTTTGGTTTTCTGTTTTTGTCCTTAGTTTGCACCCAAATAACGGGAAAAAAGAAAAAAAAATTATCTGAAATATTTTGGTTTTCTCTTTTTGTCCTTATTTTGCACCCAAATAACGGTAAAAAATAAACAAAAAGTTATTTGAAATATTTTGGTTTTCTGTTTTTGTCCTTATTTTGCACCCAAATATCGGGAAAAAATAAGAAAAAAGTTATTTGAAATATTTTGGGTTTCTGTTTTTGTCCTTATTTTGCACCCAAATACCGGGAAAAAAGAAAAAAAAGTTATTTGAAATATATTGATTTTCTATTTTTGTCCTTATTTTTCACCCAAATAACGGGAAAAAAAGAAAAAAAAGTTATTTGGAGTATTTTGGTTTTCTGTTTTTGTCCTTATTTTGCACCCAAATAACGGGAAAAAATTAAAAAAAAGTTATTTGAAATATTTTGGTTTTCTGTTTTTTGTCCTTATTTAATAACGGGAAAAAGTAAAAAAAAAGTTAGTGCAAACCAAATAACCGGAAAAAGAAAAAAAAAGTTATCTGAAATATTTTGGTTTTCTGTTTTTGTCGTTATTTTGCACCCAAATAATGGGAAAAAATAAAAAAAAAGTTATTTGAAATATTTTGGTTTTCTGATTTTGTCCTTATTTTGCTCCCAAATAACGGGAAAATAGAAAAAAAAAGTTATCTGAAATATTTTGGTTTTCTGTTTTTGTCCTTATTTTGCACCTAAATAACACGAAAAAAGAAAAAAAAGTTATCTGAAATATTTTGCTTTTCTGTTTTTGTCCTTATTTTGCACCCAAATAACGGGAAAAAATAAAAAAAAAGTTATTTGAAATATTTTGGTTTTCTGTTTTTGTCCTTATATAACGGGAAAAAATAAACAAAAAGGTATTTGAAATATTTTGGTTTTCTGTTTTTGTCCTTATTTGCACCTAAATAAACACGAAAAAGAAAAAAAAAGATATCTGAAATATTTTGGTTTTCTGTTTTTGTCCTTATTTTGCACCTAAATAACACGAAAAGAGAAAAAAAAAGTTATTTGAAATATTTTGGTTTTCTGTTTTTGTCCTTATTTCGCACCCAAATAACGGGAAAAAATATAAAAAAAGTTATCTGAAATATTTTGGTTGTCTGTTTTTGTGCTTATTTTGCACCCAAATAACGGGAAAAAAGAAAAAAAAAAGTTATCTGAAATATTTTGGTTTTCTGTTTTTGTCTTATTTTGCACCCAAGAACGGGAAAAAAGAAAAAAAAAGTTATCTGAAATAATTTGGTTTTCTGTTTTTGTCCTTATTTTGCACCCAAATAACGGGAAAAAATAAAAAAAAGTTATTTGAAATATTTTGGTTTTCTGGTTTTGTCCTTAATTTGCACTCAAATAACGGGAAAAAATAAAAAAAAAATTATTGAAATATTTTGGTTTTCTGTTTTTTTCCTTATTTTGCACCTAAATAACGGGAAAAAAGTAAAAAAAGTTATTTGAAATGTTTTGGTTTTCTGTTTTTGTCCTTAGTTTGCACCCAAATAACGGAAAAAAGAAAAAAAAAAGTTATCTGAAATATTTTGGTTTTCTCTTTTTGTCCTTATTTTGCACCCAAATAACGGTAAAAAATAAAAAAAAAGTTATTTGAAATAATTTTGGTTTTCTGTTTTGTCCTTATTTTGCACCCAAATATCGGGAAAAAATAAAAAAAAGTTATTTGAAATATTTTGGTTTTCTGTTTTTGTCCTTATTTTGCACCCAATAACGGGAAAAAATTAAAAAAAAGTTATTTGAAATATTTGGTTTTCTGTTTTTGTCCTTATTTAATAACGGGAAAAAATAAAAAAAAAGTTAGTGCAAACCAAATAACCGGAAAAAAGAAAAAAAAAGTTATCTGAAA
>OZ010645.1:35403871-35442107 GCA_963932195.1 Empis livida | reverse complement strand
CACCCAAATAACGGGAAAAAAGAAAAAAAGGTAATTTGGAGTATTTTGGTTTTCTGTTTTTGTCCTTATTTTGCACCCAAATAACGGGAAAAAATTAAAAAAAAGTTATTTGAAATATTTTGGTTTTCTGTTTTGTCCTTATTTTGCACCCAAATAACGGGAAAAAATAAAAAAAAGTTATCTGAATTATTTTGGTTTTCTGTTTTTGTCCTTATTTTGCACCCAAATAACGGGAAAAAATAAAAAAAAAGTTATCTGAAATATTTTGGTTTTCTGTTTTAGTCCTTATTTTGCACCCAAATGACGGGAAAAAATAAAAAAAAGTTATCTGAAATATTATGGTTTTCTGTTTTTGTCCTTATTTTGCACCTAAATAACGGGAAAAAAGAAAACAACAGTTATCTGAAATATTTTGGTTTTCTGTTTTTGTCGTTATTTTGCACCCAAATAATGGGAGAAAATAAAAAAAAGTTATTTGAAATGTTTTGGTTTTCTGTTTTTGTCCTTAGTTTGCACCCAAATAACGGGAAAAAAGAAAAAAAAAGTTATCTGAAATATTTTGGTTTTCTGTTTTTGTCCTTATTTTGCACCCAAATAACGGTAAAAAATAAAAAAAAAGTTATTTGAAATATTTTGGTTTTCTGTTTTTATCCTTATTTTGCACCTAAATAACGGGAAAAAAGAAAAAAAAAGTTATTTGAAATGTTTTGGTTTTCTATTTTTGTCCTTAGTTTGCACCCAAATAACGGGAAAAAAGAAAAAAAAAGTTATATGAAATATTTTGGTTTTCTGTTTTTGTCCTTATTTTGCACCCAAATAACGGTAAAAAATAAAAAAAAAGTTATTTGAAATATTTTGGTTTTCTGTTTTTGTCCTTATTTTGCACCCAAATATCGGGAAAAAATAAAAAAAAAGTTATTTGAAATATTTTGGTTTTCTGTTTTTGTCCTTATTTTGCACCCAAATAACCGGAAAAAAGAAAAAAAAAGTTATCTGAAATATTTTGGTTTTCTGTTTTTGTCGTTATTTTGCACCCAAATAATGGGAAAAAATAAAAAAAAAAGTTATTTGAAATATTTTGGTTTTCTGTTTTTGTCCTTATTTTGCACCCAAATAACGGGAAATAGAAAAAAAAAGTTATCTGAAATATTTTGGTTTTCTGTTTTTGTCCTTATTTTGCACCCAATTAACGGGAAAAAATAAAAAAAAAGTTATTTGAAATATTTTGGTTTTCTGTTTTTGTCCTTATTTTGCACCCAAACATCGGGAAAAAATAAAAAAAAAGTTATTTGAAATATTTTGGTTTTCTGTTTTTGTCCTTATTTTGCACCTAAATAACACGAAAAAAGAAAAAAAAAAGTTATCTGAAATATTTTGGTTTTCTGTTTTTGTCCTTATTTTGCACCCAAAAAACAAGAAAAAATAAAAAAAAAAGTTATCTGAAATATTTTGGTTTTCTGTGTTTGTCCTTATTTTGCACCCAAATAACGGGAAAAAATAAAAAAAAAGTTATTTGAAATATTTTGGTTTTCTGTTTTTGTCCTTATTTTGCACCCAAATAACGGGAAAAAATAAAAAAAAAGTTATGTGAAATATTTTGGTTTTCTGTTTTTGTCCTTATTTTGAACCCAAATAACGGGAAAAAAGAAAAAAAAAGTTATCTGAAATATTTTGGTTTTCTGTTTTTGTCCTTATTTTGCACCCAAATAACGGAAAAAAATAAAAAAAAAGTTATTTGAAATATTTTGGTTTTCTGTTTTTGTCCTTATTTTGCACCCAAATATCGGGAAAAAATAAAAAAAAACGTTATTTGAAATATTTTGGTTTTCTGTTTTTGTCCTTATTTTGCACCCAAATAACGGGAAAAAAGAAAAAAAAAGTTATTTGAAATATTTTGGTTTTCTGTTTTTGTCCTTATTTTGCACCCAAATAACGGGAAAAAAGAAAAAAAAAGTTATCTGAAATATTTTGGTTTTCTGTTTTTGTCCTTATTTTGCAACCAAATAATGGGAAAAAATAAAAAAAAAGTTATTTGAAATATTTTGGTTTTCTGTTTTTGTCCTTATTTTGCACCCAAATAACGGGAAAAAATAAAAAAAAAAGTTATCTGAAATATTTTGGTTTTCTGTTTTTGTCCTTATTTTGCACCTAAATAACGGGAAAAAAGAAAACAAAAGTTATCTAAAATATTTTGGTTTTCTGTTTTTGTCCTTATTTTGCACCCAAATAACGGGAAAAAAGCAAAAAAAAGTTATCTGAAAAATTTGGTTTTCTGTTTTTGTCCTTATTTTGAACCCAAATAACGGGAAAAAAAAAAAAAAGTTATCTGAAATATTTTGGTTTTCTGTTTTTGTCCTTATTTTGCACCCAAATAACGGTAAGAAAGAAAAAAAAAGTTATCTGAAATATTTTGGTTTTCTGTTTTTGTCCTTATTTTGCACCTAAATAACGGGAAAAAAGAAAACAAAAGTTATCTGAAATATTTTGGTTTTCTGTTTTTGTCCTTATTTTGCACCCAAATAACGAGAAAAAATAAAAAAAAGTTATTTTAAAAATTTTGGGTTTCTGATTTTGTCCTTATTTTTCACCTAATTAACGGAAAAAAAGAAAAAAAAAGTTATCTGAAATATTTTGGTTTTCTGTTTTTGTCCTTATTTTGCACCCAAATAACGGGAAAAAATAAAAAAAAAGTTATTTGAAATATTTTGGTTTTCTGTTTTTGTCCTTATTTTGCACCCAAATAACGGGAAAAAAGAAAAAAAAGTAATCTGAAATATTTTGGTTTTCTGTTTTTGTCCTTATTTTGCACCCAAATAACGGGAAAAAAGAAAAAAAAAGTTATTTGAAATATTTTGGTTCTTTGTTTTTGTCCTTATTTTGCACCCAAATAACGGGAAAAAATAAAAAAAAAGTTATTTGAAATATTTTGGTTTTCTGTTTTAGTTCTTATTGTGCACCCAAATAACGGGAAAAAATAAAATAAAAGTTATCTGCAATTTTGTGGTTTTCTGTTTTTGTCCTTATTTTGCACCTAAATAACGGGCAAAAAGAACACAAAAGTTATCTGAAATATTTTGGTTTTCTGTTTTTGTCCTTATTTTGAACCCAAATAACGGGAAAAAAGAAAAAAAAAGTTATCTGAAATATTTTGGTTTTCTGTTTTTGTCCTTATTTTGCACCCAAATAAAGAGAAAAAATAAAAAAAAAGTTATTTGAAATATTTTGGTTTTCTGTTTTTGTCCTTATTTTGCACCCAAAAAACCGGAAAAAAATGAAAAAAAAGTTATTTGAAATATTTTGGTTTTCTGTTTTTGTTCTTATTTTGCACCCCAATAACAGGAAAAAAAAAAAAGTTATCTGAAATATTTTGGTTTTCTGTTTTGGTCCTTATTTTGCCCCCAAACAACGGGAAAAAAGAAAAAAAAAGTTATCTGAAATAATTTGGTTTTCTGTTTTTGTCCTTATTTTGCACCCAAATAACGGGAAAAAATAAAAAAAAAGTTATTTGAAATATTTTGGTTTTCTGTTTTTGTCCTTATGTTGCACCCAAATAACGCAAAAAAGATAAAAAAAGTTATTTGAAATATTTTGGTTTTCTGTTTTTGTCCTTATTTTGCACCCAAATAACGGGAAAAAAAAAGAAAAGTTATCTGAAATATTTTGGTTTTCTGTTTTTGTCCTTATTTTGCACCCAAATAACGGTAAAAAATAAAAAAAAAAGTTATTTGAAATATTTTGGTTTTCTGTTTTTGTCCTTATTTTGCACCCAAATATCGGGAAAAAATAAAAAAAAAGTTATTTGAAATATTTTGGTTTTCTGTTTTTGTCCTTATTTTGCACCCAAATAACTGGAAAAAAGAAAAAAAAAGTTATTTGAAATATTTTGGTTTTCTGTTTTTGTCCTTATTTTGCACCCAAATAACGGGAAAAAAGAAAAAAAAAGTTATTTGAAATATTTTGGTTCTTTGTTTTTGTCCTTATTTTGCACCCAAATAACTGGAAAAAAGAAAAAAAAAGTTATTTGAAATATTTTGGTTTTCTGTTTTTGTCCTTATTTTGCACCCAAATATCGGGAAAAAATAAAAAAAAAGTTATTTGAAATATTTTGGTTTTCTGTTTTTGTCCTTATGTTGCACCCAAATAACGCAAAAAAGATAAAAAAAGTTATTTGAAATATTTTGGTTTTCTGTTTTTGTCCTTATTTTGCACCCAAATAACGGGAAAAAAAAAGAAAAGTTATCTGAAATATTTTGGTTTTCTGTTTTTGTCCTTATTTTGCACCCAAATAACGGTAAAAAATAAAAAAAAAAGTTATTTGAAATATTTTGGTTTTCTGGTTTTGTCCTTATTTTGCACTCAAATAACGGGAAAAAATAAAAAAAAAGTTATTTGAAATATTTTGGTTTTCTGTTTTTGTCCTTATTTTGCACCTAAATAACGGGAAAAAAGAAAAAAAAAGTTATTTGAAATGTTTTGGTTTTCTGTTTTTGTCCATATTTTGCACCCAAATAACGGGAAAAAAGAAAAAAAAAGTTATCTGAAATATTTTGGTTTTCTGTTTTTGTCCTTATTTTGCACCCAAATAACGGTAAAAAATAAAAAAAAAAGTTATTTGAAATATTTTGGTTTTCTGTTTTTGTCCTTATTTTGCACCCAAATATCGGGAAAAAATAAAAAAAAAGTTATTTGAAATATTTTGGTTTTCTGTTTTTGTCCTTATTTTGCACCCAAATAACTGGAAAAAAGAAAAAAAAAGTTATTTGAAATATTTTGGTTTTCTGTTTTTGTCCTTATTTTGCACCCAAATAACGGGAAAAAAGAAAAAAAAAGTTATTTGAAATATTTTGGTTCTTTGTTTTTGTCCTTATTTTGCACCCAAATAACAGGAAAAAAAAAAAAGTTATCTGAAATATTTTGGTTTTCTGTTTTGGTCCTTATTTTGCCCCCAAACAACGGGAAAAAAGAAAAAAAAAGTTATCTGAAATAATTTGGTTTTCTGTTTTTTGTCCTTATTTTGCACCCAAATAACGGGAAAAAATAAAAAAAAAGTTATTTGAAATATTTTGGTTTTCTGTTTTTGTCCTTATGTTGCACCCAAATAACGCAAAAAAGATAAAAAAAGTTATTTGAAATATTTTGGTTTTCTGTTTTTGTCCTTATTTTGCACCCAAATAACGGGAAAAAAAAAAAGAAAAGTTATTTGAAATATTTTGGTTTTCTGTTTTTGTTCTTATTTTGCACCCAAATAACGGGAGAAAAGAACAAAAAAGTTATTTGAAATATTTTGGTTTTCTGTTTTTGTCCTTATTTTGCACACAAATAACGGGAAAAAACTAAAAAAAAGTAATTTGAAATATTTTGGTTTTCTGTTTTTGTCCTTATTTTGCACCTAAATAACGGGAAAAAAAAACAAAAAGTTATCCTTATTTTGCACCCAAATAACGAGAAAAAATAAATAAAAGTTATTTGAAAAATTTTGGGTTTCTGATTTTGTCCTTATTTTGCACCTAATTAACGGAAAAAAAGAAAAAAAAAGTTATCTGAAATATTTTGGTTTTATGTTTTTGTCCTTATTTTGCACCCAAATAACGGGAAAAAATATAAAAAAAGTTATTTGAAATATTTTGGTTTTCTGGTTTTGTCCTTATTTTGCACTCAAATAACGGGAAAAAATAAAAAAAAAGTTATTTGAAATATTTTGGTTTTCTGTGTTTGTCCGTATTTTGCATCCCAAATAACGGGAAAAAATAAAAAAAAAAGTTATTTGAAATATTTTGGTTTTCTGTTTTTGTCCTTATTTTGCACCTAAATAACGGGAAAAAAGAAAAAAAAAGTTATTTGAAATGTTTTGGTTTTCTGTTTTTGTCCTTATTTGGCACCCAAATAACGGGGAAAAAGAAAAAAAAAGTTATCTGAAATATTTTGGTTTTCTGTTTTTGTCCTTATTTTGCACCCAAATAACGGTAAAAAATAAAAAAAAAAGTTATTTGAAATATTTTGGTTTTCTGTTTTTGTCCTTATTTTGCACCCAAATATCGGGAAAAAATAAAAAAAAAGTTATTTGAAATATTTTGGTTTTCTGTTTTTGTCCTTATTTTGCACCCAAATAACGGGAAAAAAGAAAAAAAAAGTTATTTGAAATATTTTGGTTTTCTGTTTTTGTCCTTATTTTGCACCCAAATAACGGGAAAAAAGAAAAAAAAAGTTATTTGGAGTATTTTGGTTTTCTGTTTTTGTCCTTATTTTGCACCCAAATAACGGGAAAAAATTAAAAAAAAGTTATTTGAAATATTTTGGTTTTCTGTTTTTGTCCTTATTTTGCACCCAAATAACGGGAAAAAATAAAAAAAAAGTTATCTGAATTATTTTGGTTTTCTGTTTTTGTCCTTATTTTGCACCCAAATAACGGGAAAAAATAAAAAAAAAGTTATCTGAAATATTTTGGTTTTCTGTTTTAGTCCTTATTTTGCACCCAAATGACGGGAAAAAATAAAAAAATGTAATCTGAAATATTTTGGTTTTCTGTTTTTGTCCTTATTTTGCACCCAAATAACGGGAAAAAAAGAAAAAAAAAAGTTATTTGAAATATTTTGGTTTTCTGTTTTTGTCCTTATTTTGCACCCAAATAACGGGAAAAATAAAAAAAAAGTTATCTGAAATATTTTGGTTTTCTGTTTTAGTCCTTATTTTGCACCCAAATAAAGGGAAAAAATAAAAAAAAGTTATTTGAAAAATTTTGGGTTTCTGATTTTGTCCTTATTTTGCACCCAAATAACGGGAAAAAAGAAAAAAAAGTAATCTGAAATATTTTGGTTTTCTGTTTTTGTCCTTATTTTGCACCCAAATAACGGGAAAAAAGAAAAAAAAAGTTATTTGAAAAATTTTGGTTCACAGTTTTTGTCCTTATTTTGCACCCAAATAACGGGAAAAAATAAAAAAAAAGTTATCTGCAATTTTTTGGTTTTCTGTTTTTGTCCTTATTTTGCACCTAAATAACGGGAAAAAAGAAAACAAAAGTTATCTGAAATATTTTGGTTTTCTGTTTTTGTCCTTATTTTGCACCCAAATAACGGGAAAAAATAAAAAAAAAAGTTATTTGAAATATTTTGGTTCTCTGTTTTTGTCCTTATTTTGCACCCAAATAACGGGAAGAAATAAAAAAAAAGTTATCTGAAATATTTTGGTTTTCTGTGTTAGTCCTTATTTTGCACCCAAATAAAGGGAAAAAATAAAAAAAAGTTATTTGAAAAATTTTGGGTTTCTGATTTTGTCCTTATTTTGCACCCAAATAACGGGAAAAAAGAAAAAAAAGTTATCTGAAATTTTTTGGTTTTCTGTTTTAGTCCTTATTTTGCACCGAAATGACGGGAAAAAATAAAAAAATGTAATCTGAAATATTTTGGTTTTCTGTTTTTGTCCTTATTTTGCACCCAAATAACGGGAAAAAATAAAAAAAAAGTTATCTGCAATTTTTTGGTTTTCTGTTTTTGTCCTTATTTTGCACCTAAATAACGGGAAAAAAGAAAACAAAAGTTATCTGAAATATTTTGGTTTTCTGTTTTTGTCCTTATTTTGCACCCAAATAACGGGAAAAAATAAAAAAAAAAGTTATTTGAAATATTTTGGTTTTCTGTTTTTGTCCTTATTTTGCACCTAAATAACGGGAAAAAAGAAAAAAAAAGTTATTTGAAATGTTTTGGTTTTCTGTTTTTGTCCTTATTTTGCACCTAAATAACGGGAAAAAAGAAAAAAAAAGTTATTTGAAATATTTTGGTTTTCTGTTTTTGTCCTTATTTTGCACCCAAATAACGGGAAAAAAGAAAAAAAAAGTTATTTGAAATATTTAAGTTTTCTGTTTTTGTCCTTATTTTGCACCCAAATAACGGGAAAAAAGTAAAAAAAAGTTATTTGAAATATTTTGGGTTTCTGATTTTGTCCTTATTTTGCACCCAAATAACGGGAAAAAAGAAAAAAAAGTAATCTGAAATATGTTGGTTTTCTGTTTTTGTCCTTATTTTGCACCCAAATAACGGGAAAAAAGAAAAAAAAAAAGTTATTTGAAATATTTTGGTTCTCTGTTTTTGTCCCTATTTTGCACCCAAATAACGGGAAAAAATAAAAAAAAAGTTATCTGAAATATTTTGGTTTTCTGTTTTAGTCCTTATTTTGCACCCAAATAACGGGAAAAAATAAAAAAAAAGTTATCTGCAATTTTTTGATTTTCTGTTTTTGTTCTTATTTTGCACCCAAATAACGGGAGAAAAGAACAAAAAAGTTATTTGAAATATTTTGGTTTTCTGTTTTTGTCCTTATTTTGCACCCAAATAACGGGAAAAAAGTAAAAAAAAGTTATTTGAAATATTTTGGTTTTCTGTTTTTGTCCTTATTTTGCACCCAAATAACGGGAAAAAAGTAAAAAAAAGTAATTTGAAATATTTTGGTTTTCTGTTTTTGTCCTTATTTTGCACCTAAATAACGGGAAAAAAAACAAAAAGTTATCTGAAATATTTTGGTTTTCTGTTTTTGTCCTTATTTTGCACCCAAATAACGGGAAAAAAAAAAAAAAAAGTTATATGAATTATTTTGGTTTTCTGTTTTTGTCCATATTTTGCACCCAAATAACGGGAAAAAATAAAAAAAAAAGTTACTTGAAATATTTTGGTTTTCTGTTTTAGTCCTTATTTTGCACCCAAATGACGGGAGAAAATAAAAAAAAGTTATCTGAAATATTATGGTTTTCTGTTTTTGTCCTTATTTTGCACCTAAATAACGGGAAAAAAGAAAACAAAAGTTATCTGAAATATTTTAGTTTTCTGTTTTTGTCCTTATTTTGCACCCAAATAACCGGAAAAAAGAAAAAGAAAGTTATCTGAAATATTTTGGTTTTCTGTTTTTGTCGTTATTTTGCACCCAAATAATGGGAACAAATAAAAAAAAAGTTATTTGAAATATTTTGGTTTTCTGTTTTTGTCCTTATTTTGCACCCAAATAATGGGAAAATAGAACAAAAAAGTTATCTGAAATATTTTGGTTTTCTGTTTTTGTCCTTATTTTGCACCCAAATAACGGGAAAAAAGTAAAAAAAAGTTATTTGAAATATTTTGGTTTTCTGTTTTTGTCCTTATTTTGCACCCAAATAACGGGAAAAAAGTAAAAAAAAGTAATTTGAAATATTTTTGTTTTCTGTTTTTGTCCTTATTTTGCACCTAAATAACGGGAAAAAAAACAAAAAGTTATCTGAAATATTTTGGTTTTCTGTTTTTGTCCTTATTTTGCACCCAAATAATGAGAAAAAATAAATATTTGAAAAATTTTGGGTTTCTGATTTTGTGATTATTTTGCACCTAATTAACGGAAAAAAAGAAAAAAAAAGTTATCTGAAATATTTTGGTTTTCTGTTTTTGTCTTTATTTTGCACCCAAATAACGGGAAAAAATAAAAAAAAAGTTATCTGATTTATTTTGGTTTTCTGTTTTTGTCCTTATTTTGCACCCAAATGACGGGAAAAAATAAAAAAATGTAATCTGAAATATTTTGGTTTTCTGTTTTTGTCCTTATTTTGCACCCAAATAACGGGAAAAAATAAAAAAAAAGTTATCTGCAATTTTTTGGTTTTCTGTTTTTGTCGTTATTTTGCACCTAAATAACATGAAAAAAGAAAACAAAAGTTATCTGAAATATTTTGGTTTTCTGTTTTTGTCCTTATTTTGCACCCAAATAACGGGAAAAAATAAAAAAAAAGTTATCTGATTTATTTTGGTTTTCTGTTTTTGTCCTTATTTTGCACCCAAATGACGGGAAAAAATAAAAAAATGTAATCTGAAATATTTTGGTTTTCTGTTTTTGTCCTTATTTTGCACCCAAATAACGGGAAAAAATAAAAAAAAAGTTATCTGCAATTTTTTGGTTTTCTGTTTTTGTCCTTATTTTGCACCTAAATAACATGAAAAAAGAAAACAAAAGTTATTTGAAATATTTTGGTTTTCTGTTTTTGTCCTTATTTTGCACCTAAATAACGGGAAAAAAGAAAAAAAAAGTTATTTGAAATGTTTTGGTTTTCTGTTTTTGTCCTTATTTTGCACCTAAATAACGGGTAAAAAGAAAAAAAAAGTTATTTGAAATGTTTTGGTTTTCTGTTTTTGTCCTTATTTTGCACCCAAATAACGGGAAAAAAGAAAAAAAAAGTTATTTGAAATATTTAAGTTTTCTGTTTTTGTCCTCATTTTGCACCCAAATAACGGGAAAAAAGTAAAAAAAAGTTATTTGAAATATTTTGGGTTTCTGATTTTGTCCTTATTTTGCACCCAAATAACGGGAAAAAAGAAAAAAAAGTAATCTGAAATATGTTGGTTTTCTGTTTTTGTCCTTATTTTGCACCCAAATAACGGGAAAAAAGAAAAAAAAAAAGTTATTTGAAATATTTTGGTTCTCTGTTTTTGTCCCTATTTTGCACCCAAATAACGGGAAAAAATAAAAAAAAAGTTATCTGAAATATTTTGGTTTTCTGTTTTAGTCCTTATTTTGCACCCAAATAACGGGAAAAAATAAAAAAAAAGTTATCTGCAATTTTTTGATTTTCTGTTTTTGTTCTTATTTTGCACCCAAATAACGGAAGAAAAGAACAAAAAAGTTATTTGAAATATTTTGGTTTTCTGTTTTTGTCCTTATTTTGCACCCAAATAACGGGAAAAAAGTAAAAAAAAGTTATGTGAAATATTTTGGTTTTCTGTTTTTGTCCTTATTTTGCACCCAAATAACGGGAAAAAAGTAAAAAAAAGTAATTTGAAATATTTTGGTTTTCTGTTTTTGTCCTTATTTTGCACCTAAATAACGGAAAAAAAAACAAAAAGTTATCTGAAATATTTTGGTTTTCTGTTTTTGTCCTTATTTTGCACCCAAATAATGAGAAAAAATAAATATTTGAAAAATTTTGGGTTTCTGATTTTGTGATTATTTTGCACCTAATTAACGGAAAAAAAGAAAAAAAAAGTTATCTGAAATATTTTGGTTTTCTGTTTTTGTCCTTATTTTGCACCCAAATAACGGGAAAAAATAAAAAAAAAGTTATCTGAATTATTTTGGTTTTCTGTTTTTGTCCTTATTTTGCACCCAAATAACGGGAAAAAATAAAAAAAAAAGTTATTTGAAATATTTTGGTTTTCTGTTTTAGTCCTTATTTTGCACCCAAATGACGGGAGAAAATAAAAAAAAGTTATCTGAAATATTATGGTTTTCTGTTTTTGTCCTTATTTTGCACCTAAATAACGGGAAAAAAGAAAACAAAAGTTATCTGAAATATTTTGGTTTTCTGTTTTTGTCCTTATTTTGCACCCAAATAACCGGAAAAAAGAAAAAAAAAGTTATCTGAAATATTTTGGTTTTCTGTTTTTGTCGTTATTTTGCACCCAAATAATGGGAACAAATAAAAAAAAAGTTATTTGAAATATTTTGGTTTTCTGTTTTTGTCCTTATTTTGCACCCAAATAACGGGAAAATAGAACAAAAAAGTTATCTGAAATATTTTGGTTTTCTGTTTTTGTCCTTATTTTGCACCCAATTAACGGGAAAAAAGTAAAAAAAAGTTATTTGAAATATTTTGGTTTTCTGTTTTTGTCCTTATTTTGCACCCAAATAACGGGAAAAAAGTAAAAAAAAGTAATTTGAAATATTTTGGTTTTCTGTTTTTGTCCTTATTTTGCACCTAAATAACGGGAAAAAAAACAAAAAGTTATCTGAAATATTTTGGTTTTCTGTTTTTGTCCTTATTTTGCACCCAAATAATGAGAAAAAATAAATATTTGAAAAATTTTGGGTTTCTGATTTTGTGATTATTTTGCACCTAATTAACGGAAAAAAAGAAAAAAAAAGTTATCTGAAATATTTTGGTTTTCTGTTTTTGTCCTTATTTTGCACCCAAATAACGGGAAAAAATAAAAAAAAAGTTATCTGATTTATTTTGGTTTTCTGTTCTTGTCCATATTTTGCACCCAAATAACGGGAAAAAATAAAAAAAAGTTATCTGAAATATTTTGGTTTTCTGTTTTGGTCCTTATTTTGCACCCAAATGACGGGAGAAAATAAAAAAAAGTTATCTGAAATATTATGGTTTTCTGTTTTTGTCCTTATTTTGCACCTAAATAACGGGAAAAAAGAAAACAAAAGTTATCTGAAATATTTTGGTTTTCTGTTTTTGTCCTTATTTTGCACCCAAATAACCGGAAAAAAGAAAAAAAAAAGTTATCTGAAATATTTTGGTTTTCTGTTTTTGTCCTTATTTTGCACCCAAATAACGGGAAAAAATAAAAAAAAAGTTATCTGAATTATTTTGGTTTTCTGTTTTTGTCCTTATTTTGCACCCAAATAACGGGAAAAAATAAAAAAAAAAGTTATTTGAAATATTTTGGTTTTCTGTTTTAGTCCTTATTTTGCACCCAAATGACGGGAGAAAATAAAAAAAAGTTATCTGAAATATTATGGTTTTCTGTTTTTGTCCTTATTTTGCACCTAAATAACGGGAAAAAAGAAAACAAAAGTTATCTGAAATATTTTGGTTTTCTGTTTTTGTCCTTATTTTGCACCCAAATAACCGGAAAAAAGAAAAAAAAAGTTATCTGAAATATTTTGGTTTTCTGTTTTTGTCGTTATTTTGCACCCAAATAATGGGAACAAATAAAAAAAAAGTTATTTGAAATATTTTGGTTTTCTGTTTTTGTCCTTATTTTGCACCCAAATAACGGGAAAATAGAACAAAAAAGTTATCTGAAATATTTTGGTTTTCTGTTTTTGTCCTTATTTTGCACCCAAATAACGGGAAAAAACTAAAAAAAAGTTATTTGAAATATTTTGGTTTTCTGTTTTTGTCCTTATTTTGCACCCAAATAACGGGAAAAATGTAAAAAAAAGTAATTTGAAATATTTTGGTTTTCTGTTTTTGTCCTTATTTTGCACCTAAATAACGGGAAAAAAAACAAAAAGTTATCTGAAATATTTTGGTTTTCTGTTTTTGTCCTTATTTTGCACCCAATTAAGGGGAAAAAATAAAAAAAAAGTTATTTGAAATATTTTGGTTTTCTGTTTTTGTCCTTATTTTGCACCCAAATAACGGGAAAAAATAAAAAAAAAGTTATTTGAAATATTATGGTTTTCTGTTTTTGTCCTTATTTTGCACCCAAATAACGGGAAAAAATAAAAAAAAAGTTATCTGAATTATTTTGGTTTTCTGTTTTTGTCCTTATTTTGCACCCAAATAACGGGAAAAAATAAAAAAAAAGTTATTTGAAATATTATGGTTTTCTGTTTTTGTCCTTATTTTGCACCCAAATAACGGGAAAAAATAAAAAAAAGTTATTTGAAAAATTTTGGGTTTCTGATTTTGTCCTTATTTTGCACCCAAATAACGGGAAAAAAGAAAAAACAGTTATCTGAAATATTTTGGTTTTCTGTTTTAGTCCTTATTTTGCACCCAAATGACGGGAAAAAATAAAAAAATGTAATCTGCAATATTTTGGTTTTCTGTTTTTGTCCTTATTTTGCACCCAATTAACGGGAAAAAATAAAAAAAAAGTTATTTGAAATATTTTGGTTTTCTGTTTTTGTCCTTATTTTGCACCCAAATAACGGGAAAAAATAAAAAAAAAGTTATTTGAAATATTATGGTTTTCTATTTTGTCCTTATTTTGCACCCAAATAACGGGAAAAAAGAAAACAAAAGTTATCTGAAATATTTTGGTTTTCTGTTTTTGTCCTTATTTTGCACCCAAATAACCGGAAAAAAGAAAAAAAAAGTTATCTGAAATATTTTGGTTTTCTGTTTTTGTCGTTATTTTGCACCCAAATAATGGGAACAAATAAAAAAAAAGTTATTTGAAATATTTTGGTTTTCTGTTTTTGTCCTTATTTTGCACCCAAATAACGGGAAAATAGAACAAAAAAGTTATCTGAAATATTTTGGTTTTCTGTTTTTGTCCTTATTTTGCACCCAAATAACGGGAAAAAAGTAAAAAAAAGTTATTTGAAATATTTTGGTTTTCTGTTTTTGTCCTTATTTTGCACCTAAATAACGGGAAAAAAAACAAAAAGTTATCTGAAATATTTTGGTTTTCTGTTTTTGTCCTTATTTTGCACCCAAATAATGAGAAAAAATAAATATTTGAAAAATTTTGGGTTTCTGATTTTGTGATTATTTTGCACCTAATTAACGGAAAAAAAGAAAAAAAAAGTTATCTGAAATATTTTGGTTTTCTGTTTTTGTCCTTATTTTGCACCCAAATAACGGGAAAAAATAAAAAAAAAGTTATCTGAATTATTTTGGTTTTCTGTTTTTGTCCTTATTTTGCACCCAAATAACGGGAAAAAATAAAAAAAAAAGTTATTTGAAATATTTTGGTTTTCTGTTTTAGTCCTTATTTTGCACCCAAATGACGGGAGAAAATAAAAAAAAGTTATCTGAAATATTATGGTTTTCTGTTTTTGTCCTTATTTTGCACCTAAATAACGGGAAAAAAGAAAACAAAAGTTATCTGAAATATTTTGGTTTTCTGTTTTTGTCCTTATTTTGCACCCAAATAACCGGAAAAAAGAAAAAAAAAAGTTATCTGAAATATTTTGGTTTTCTGTTTTTGTCCTTATTTTGCACCCAAATAACGGGAAAAAATAAAAAAAAAGTTATCTGAATTATTTTGGTTTTCTGTTTTTGTCCTTATTTTGCACCCAAATAACGGGAAAAAATAAAAAAAAAAGTTATTTGAAATATTTTGGTTTTCTGTTTTAGTCCTTATTTTGCACCCAAATGACGGGAGAAAATAAAAAAAAGTTATCTGAAATATTATGGTTTTCTGTTTTTGTCCTTATTTTGCACCTAAAAAACGGGAAAAAAGAAAACAAAAGTTATCTGAAATATTTTGGGTTTCTGTTTTTGTCCTTATTTTGCACCCAAATAACCGGAAAAAAGAAAAAAAAAGTTATCTGAAATATTTTGGTTTTCTGTTTTTGTCGTTATTTTGCACCCAAATAATGGGAACAAATAAAAAAAAAGTTATTTGAAATATTTTGGTTTTCTGTTTTTGTCCTTATTTTGCACCCAAATAACTTGAAAATAGAACAAAAATGTTATCTGAAATATTTTGGTTTTCTGTTTTTGTCCTTATTTTGCACCCAAATAACGGGAAAAAAGTAAAAAAAAGTTATTTGAAATATTTTGGTTTTCTGTATTTGTCCTTATTTTGCACCCAAATAACGGGAAAAAAGTAAAAAAAAGTAATTTGAAATATTTTGGTTTTCTGTTTTTGTCCTTATTTTGCACCTAAATAACGGGAAAAAAAACAAAAAGTTATCTGAAATATTTTGGTTTTCTGTTTTTGTCCTTATTTTGCACCCAATTAACGGGAAAAAATAAAAAAAAAGTTATTTGAAATATTTTGGTTTTCTGTTTTTGTTCTTTTTTTTGCACCCAAATAACGGGAAAAAATAAAAAAAAAGTTATTTGAAATATTATGGTTTTCTGTTTTTGTCCTTATTTTGCACCCAAATAACGGGAAAAAATAAAAAAAAAGTTATCTGAATTATTTTGGTTTTCTGTTTTTGTCCTTATTTTGCACCCAAATACCGGGAAAAAAGAAAAAAAAAGTTATCTGAAATAATTTGGTTTGCTGTTTTTGTCCTTATTTTGCACCCAAATAACGGGAAAAAATATAAAAAAAGTTATTTGAAATATTTTGAAAAATTTTGGGTTTCTGATTTTGTCCTTATTTTGCACCTAATTAACGGAAAAAAAGAAAAAAAAAGTTATCTGAAATATTTTGGTTTTCTGTTTTTGTCCTTATTTTGCACCCAAATAACGGTAAAAAATAAAAAAAAAAGTTATTTGAAATATTTTGGTTTTCTGTTTTTGTCCTTATTTTGCACCCAAATATCGGGAAAAAATAAAAAAAAAGTTATTTGAAATATATTGGTTTTCTGTTTTTGTCCTTATTTTGCACCCAAATAACGGGAAAAAAGAAAAAAAAAGTTATTTGAAATATTTTGGTTTTCTGTTTTTGTCCTTATTTTGCACCCAAATAACCGGAAAAAAGAAAAAAAAAGTTTTTTGGAGTATTTTGGTTTTCTGTTTTTGTCCTTATTTTGCACCCAAATAACGGGAAAAAATTAAAAAAAAGTTATTTGAAATATTTTGGTTTTCTGTTTTTGTCCTTATTTTGCACCCAAATAACGGGAAAAAATAAAAAAAAAGTTATCTGAATTATTTTGGTTTTCTGTTTTTGTCCTTATTTTGCACCCAAATAACGGGAAAAAATAAAAAAAAAGTTATCTGAAATATTTTGGTTTTCTGTTTTAGTCCTTATTTTGCACCCAAATGACGGGAAAAAATAAAAAAATGTAATCTGAAATATTTTGGTTTTCTGTTTTTGTCCTTATTTTGCACCCAAATAACGGGAAAAAAGAAAAAAAAAAGTTATTTGAAATATTTTGGTTCTCTGTTTTTGTCTTTATTTTGCACCCAAATAACGGGAAAAAATAAAAAAAAAGTTATCTGAAATATTTTGGTTTTCTGTTTTAGTCTTTATTTTGCACCCAAATAAAGGGAAAAAATAAAAAAAAGTTATTTGAAAAAATTTTGGGTTTCTGATTTTGTCCTTATTTTGCACCCAAATAACGGGAAAAAAGAAAAAAAAGTAATCTGAAATATTTTGGTTTTCTGTTTTTGTCCTTATTTTGCACCCAAATAACGGGAAAAAAGAAAAAAAAAGTTATTTGAAAAATTTTGGTTCACTGTTTTTGTCCTTATTTTGCACCCAAATAACGGGAAAAAGTAAAAAAAAAGTTATCTGCAATTTTTTGGTTTTCTGTTTTTGTCCTTATTTTGCACCTAAATAACGGGAAAAAAGAAAACAAAAGTTATCTGAAATATTTTGGTTTTCTGTTTTTGTCCTTATTTTGCACCCAAATAACGGGAAAAAATAAAAAAAAAGTTATCTGAATTATTTTGGTTTTCTGTTTTTGTCCTTATTTTGCACCCAAATAACGGGAAAAAATAAAAAAAAAAGTTATTTGAAATATTTTGGTTTTCTGTTTTAGTCCTTATTTTGCACCCAAATGACGGGACAAAATAAAAAAAAGTTATCTGAAATATTATGGTTTTCTGTTTTTGTCCTTATTTTGCACCTAAATAACGGGAAAAAAGAAAACAAAAGTTATCTGAAATATTTTGGTTTTCTGTTTTTGTCCTTATTTTGCACCCAAATAACCGGAAAAAAGAAAAAAAAAAGTTATCTGAAATATTTTGGTTTTCTGTTTTTGTCCTTATTTTGCACCCAAATAACGGGAAAAAATAAAAAAAAAGTTATCTGAATTATTTTGGTTTTCTGTTTTTGTCCTTATTTTGCACCCAAATAACGGGAAAAAATAAAAAAAAAAGTTATTTGAAATATTTTGGTTTTCTGTTTTAGTCCTTATTTTGCACCCAAATGACGGGAGAAAATAAAAAAAAGTTATCTGAAATATTATGGTTTTCTGTTTTTGTCCTTATTTTGCACCTAAATAACGGGAAAAAAGAAAACAAAAGTTATCTGAAATATTTTGGTTTTCTGTTTTTGTCCTTATTTTGCACCCAAATAACCGGAAAAAAGAAAAAAAAAGTTATCTGAAATATTTTGGTTTTCTGTTTTTGTCGTTATTTTGCACCCAAATAATGGGAACAAATAAAAAAAAAGTTATTTGAAATATTTTGGTTTTCTGTTTTTGTCCTTATTTTGCACCCAAATAACTTGAAAATAGAACAAAAAAGTTATCTGAAATATTTTGGTTTTCTGTTTTTGTCCTTATTTTGCACCCAAATAACGGGAAAAAAGTAAAAAAAAGTTATTTGAAATATTTTGGTTTTCTGTTTTTGTCCTTATTTTGCACCCAAATAACGGGAAAAAAGTAAAAAAAAGTAATTTGAAATATTTTGGTTTTCTGTTTTTGTCCTTATTTTGCACCTAAATAACGGGAAAAAAAACAAAAAGTTATCTGAAATATTTTGGTTTTCTGTTTTTGTCCTTATTTTGCACCCAATTAACGGGAAAAAATAAAAAAAAAGTTATTTGAAATATTTTGGTTTTCTGTTTTTGTTCTTTTTTTTGCACCCAAATAACGGGAAAAAATAAAAAAAAAGTTATTTGAAATATTATGGTTTTCTGTTTTTGTCCTTATTCTGCACCCAAATAACGGGAAAAAATAAAAAAAAAGTTATCTGAATTATTTTGGTTTTCTGTTTTTGTCCTTATTTTGCACCCAAATACCGGGAAAAAAGAAAAAAAAAGTTATCTGAAATAATTTGGTTTGCTGTTTTTGTCCTTATTTTGCACCCAAATAACGGGAAAAAATATAAAAAAAGTTATTTGAAATATTTTGAAAAATTTTGGGTTTCTGATTTTGTCCTTATTTTGCACCTAATTAACGGAAAAAAAGAAAAAAAAAGTTATCTGAAATATTTTGGGTTTCTGTTTTTGTCCTTATTTTGCACCCAAATAACGGTAAAAAATAAAAAAAAAAGTTATTTGAAATATTTTGGTTTTCTGTTTTTGTGCTTATTTTGCACCCAAATATCGGGAAAAAATAAAAAAAAAGTTATTTGAAATATTTTGGTTTTCTGTTTTTGTCCTTATTTTGCACCCAAATAACGGGAAAAACGAAAAAAAAAGTTATTTGAAATATTTTGGTTTTCTGTTTTTGTCCTTATTTTGCACCCAAATAACCGGAAAAAAGAAAAAAAAAGTTATTTGGAGTATTTTGGTTTTCTGTTTTTGTCCTTATTTTGCACCCAAATAACGGGAAAAAATTAAAAAAAAGTTATTTGAAATATTTTGGTTTTCTGTTTTTGTCCTTATTTTGCACCCAAATAACGGGAAAAAATAAAAAAAAAGTTATCTGAATTATTTTGGTTTTCTGTTTTTGTCCTTATTTTGCACCCAAATAACGGGAAAAAATAAAAAAAAAGTTATCTGAAATATTTTGGTTTTCTGTTTTAGTCCTTATTTTGCACCCAAATGACGGGAAAAAATAAAAAAATGTAATCTGAAATATTTTGGTTTTCTGTTTTTGTCCTTATTTTGCACCCAAATAACGGGAAAAAAGAAAAAAAAAAGTTATTTGAAATATTTTGGTTCTCTGTTTTTGTCTTTATTTTGCACCCAAATAACGGGAAAAAATAAAAAAAAAGTTATCTGAAATATTTTGGTTTTCTGTTTTTGTCCTTATTTTGCACCCAATTAACGGGAAAAAATAAAAAAAAGTTATTTGAAAAATTTTGGGTTTCTGATTTTGTCCTTATTTTGCACCCAAATAACGGGAAAAAAGAAAAAAAAGTAATCTGAAATATTTTGGTTTTCTGTTTTTGTCCTTATTTTGCACCCAAATAACGGGAAAAAAGAAAAAAAAAGTTATTTGAAAAATTTTGGTTCACTGTTTTTGTCCTTATTTTGCACCCAAATAACGGGAAAAAATAAAAAAAAAGTTATCTGCAATTTTTTGGTTTTCTGTTTTTGTCCTTATTTTGCACCTAAATAACGGGAAAAAAGAAAACAAAAGTTATCTGAAATATTTTGGTTTTCTGTTTTTGTCCTTATTTTGCACCCAAATAACGGGAAAAAATAAAAAAAAAAGTTATTTGAAATATTTTGGTTCTCTGTTTTTGTCCTTATTTTGCACCCAAATAACGGGAAAAAATAAAAAAAAAGTTATCTGAAATATTTTGGTTTTCTGTTTTAGTCCTTATTTTGCACCCAAATAAAGGGAAAAAATAAAAAAAAGTTATTTGAAAAATTTTGGGTTTCTGATTTTGTCCTTATTTTGCACCCAAATAACGGGAAAAAAGAAAAAAAAGTTATCTGAAATATTTTGGTTTTCTGTTTTAGTCCTTATTTTGCACCCAAATGACGGGAAAAAATAAAAAAATGTAATCTGAAATATTTTGGTTTTCTGTTTTTGTCCTTATTTTGCACCCAAATAACGGGAAAAAATAAAAAAAAAGTTATCTGCAATTTTTTGGTTTTCTGTTTTTGTCCTAATTTTGCACCTAAATAACGGGAAAAAAGAAAACAAAAGTTATCTGAAAAATTTTGGTTTTCTGTTTTTGTCCTTATTTTGCACCCAAATAACGGGAAAAAATAAAAAAAAAAGTTATTTGAAATATTTTGGTTTTCTGTTTTTGTCCTTATTTTGCACCTAAATAACAGGAAAAAAGAAAAAAAAGTTATTTGAAATGTTTTGGTTTTCTGTTTTTGTCCTTATTTTGCACCTAAATAACGGGAAAAAAGAAAAAAAAAGTTATTTGAAATGTTTTGGTTTTCTGTTTTTGTCCTTATTTTGCACCCAAATAACGGTAAAAAATAAAAAAAAAGTTATTTGAAATATTTTGGTTTTCTGTTTTTGTCCTTATTTTGCACCCAAATATCGGGAAAAAATAAAAAAAAAGTTATTTGAAATATTTTGGTTTTCTGTTTTTGTCCTTATTTTGCACCCAAATAACGGGAAAAAAGAAAAAAAAAGTTATTTGAAATATTTTGGTTTTCTGGTTTTGTCCTTATTTTGCACTCAAATAACGGGAAAAAAGTAAAAAAAAGTTATTTGAAATATTTTGGGTTTCTGATTTTGTCCTTATTTTGCACCCAAATAACGGGAAAAAAGAAAAAAAAGTAATCTGAAATATGTTGGTTTTCTGTTTTTGTCCTTATTTTGCACCCAAATAACGGGAAAAAAGAAAAAAAAAAGTTATTTGAAATGTTTTGGTTTTCTGTTTTTGTCCTTATTTTGGACCCAAATAACGGGAAAAAAGAAAAAAAAAGTTATCTGAAATATTTTCGTTTTCTGTTTTTGTCCTTATTTTGCACCCAAATAATGGTAAAAAATAAAAAAAAAGTTATTTGAAATATTTTGGTTTTCTGTTTTTGTCCTTATTTTGCACCCAAATATCGGGAAAAAATAAAAAAAAAGTTATTTGAAATATTTTGGTTTTCTGTTTTTGTCCTTATTTTGCACCCAAATAACGGGAAAAAAGAAAAAAAAAGTTATTTGAAATATTTTGGTTTTCTGTTTTTGTCCTTATTTTGCACCCAAATAACGGGAAAAAAGAAAAAAAAGTTATTTGGAGTATTTTGGTTTTCTGTTTTTGTCCTTATTTTGCACCCAAATAACGGGAAAAAAAAAAAAAGTTATTTGAAATATTTTGGTTTTCTGTTTTTGTCCTTATTTTGCACCCAAATAACGGGAAAAAATAAAAAAAAAGTTATCTGAATTATTTTGGTTTTCTGTTTTTGTCCTTATTTTGCACCCAAATAACGGGAAAAAATAAAAAAAAAGTTATCTGAAATATTTTGGTTTTCTGTTTTAGTCCTTATTTTGCACCCAAATGACGGGAGAAAATAAAAAAAAGTTATCTGAAATATTATGGTTTTCTGTTTTTGTCCTTATTTTGCACCTAAATAACGGGAAAAAAGAAAAAAAAAGTTATTTGAAAAATTTTGGTTCACTGTTTTTGTCCTTATTTTGCACCCAAATAACGGGAAAAAATAAAAAAAAAGTTATCTGCAATTTTTTGGTTTTCTGTTTTTGTCCTTATTTTGCACCTAAATAACGGGAAAAAAGAAAACAAAAGTTATCTGAAATATTTTGGTTTTCTGTTTTTGTCCTTATTTTGCACCCAAATAACGGGAAAAAATAAAAAAAAAGTTATCTGAATTATTTTGGTTTTCTGTTTTTGTCCTTATTTTGCACCTAAATAACGGGAAAAAAGAAAACAAAAGTTATCTGAAAAATTTTGGTTTTCTGTTTTTGTCCTTATTTTGCACCCAAATAACGGGAAAAAATAAAAAAAAAGTTATCTGAATTATTTTGGTTTTCTGTTTTTGTCCTTATTTTGCACCCAAATAACGGGAAAAAATAAAAAAAAAAGTTATTTGAAATATTTTGGTTTTCTGTTTTAGTCCTTATTTTGCACCCAAATGACGGGACAAAATAAAAAAAAGTTATCTGAAATATTATGGTTTTCTGTTTTTGTCCTTATTTTGCACCTAAATAACGGGAAAAAAGAAAACAAAAGTTATCTGAAATATTTTGGTTTTCTGTTTTTGTCCTTATTTTGCACCCAAATAACCGGAAAAAAGAAAAAAAAAAGTTATCTGAAATATTTTGGTTTTCTGTTTTTGTCCTTATTTTGCACCCAAATAACGGGAAAAAATAAAAAAAAAGTTATCTGCAATTTTTTGGTTTTCTGTTTTTGTCCTTATTTTGCACCTAAATAACGGGAAAAAAGAAAACAAAAGTTATCTGAAATATTTTGGTTTTCTGTTTTTGTCCTTATTTTGCACCCAAATAACGGGAAAAAAGAAAAAAAAAGTTATTTGAAAAATTTTGGTTCACTGTTTTTGTCCTTATTTTGCACCCAAATAACGGGAAAAAATAAAAAAAAAGTTATCTGCAATTTTTTGGTTTTCTGTTTTTGTCCTTATTTTGCACCTAAATAACGGGAAAAAAGAAAACAAAAGTTATCTGAAATATTTTGGTTTTCTGTTTTTGTCCTTATTTTGCACCCAAATAACGGGAAAAAATAAAAAAAAAGTTATCTGAATTATTTTGGTTTTCTGTTTTTGTCCTTATTTTGCACCCAATTAACGGGAAAAAATAAAAAAAAATGTTATTTGAAATATTTTGGTTTTCTGTTTTAGTCCTTATTTTGCACCCAAATGACGGGAGAAAATAAAAAAAAGTTATCTGAAATATTATGGTTTTCTGTTTTTGTCCTTATTTTGCACCCAAATAACCGGAAAAAAGAAAAAAAAAAGTTATCTGAAATATTTTGGTTTTCTGTTTTTGTCCTTATTTTGCACCCAAATAAAGGGAAAAAATAAAAAAAAGTTATTTCAAAAATTTTGGGTTTCTGATTTTGTCCTTATTTTGCACCCAAATAACGGGAAAAAAGAAAAAAAAGTTATCTGAAATATTTTGGTTTTCTGTTTTAGTCCTTATTTTGCACCCAAATGACGGGAAAAAATAAAAAAATGTAATCTGAAATATTTTGGTTTTCTGTTTTTGTCCTTATTTTGCACCCAAATAACGGGAAAAAATAAAAAAAAAGTTATCTGCAATTTTTTGGTTTTCTGTTTTTGTCCTAATTTTGCACCTAAATAACGGGAAAAAAGAAAACAAAAGTTATCTGAAAAATTTTGGTTTTCTGTTTTTGTCCGTATTTTGCACCCAAATAACGGGAAAAAATAAAAAAAAAAAGTTATTTGAAATATTTTGGTTTTCTGATTTTGTCCGTATTTTGCACCTAAATAACAGGAAAAAAGAAAAAAAAGTTATTTGAAATGTTTTGGTTTTCTGTTTTTGTCCTTATTTTGCACCTAAATAACGGGAAAAAAGAAAAAAAAAGTTATTTGAAATGTTTTGGTTTTCTGTTTTTGTCCTTATTTTGCACCCAAATAACGGTAAAAAATAAAAAAAAAGTTATTTGAAATATTTTGGTTTTCTGTTTTTGTCCTTATTTTGCACCCAAATATCGGGAAAAAATAAAAAAAAAGTTATTTGAAATATTTTGGTTTTCTGTTTTTGTCCTTATTTTGCACCCAAATAACGGGAAAAAAGAAAAAAAAAGTTATTTGAAATATTTTGGTTTTCTGGTTTTGTCCTTATTTTGCACTCAAATAACGGGAAAAAAGTAAAAAAAAGTTATTTGAAATATTTTGGGTTTCTGATTTTGTCCTTATTTTGCACCCAAATAACGGGAAAAAAGAAAAAAAAGTAATCTGAAATATGTTGGTTTTCTGTTTTTGTCCTTATTTTGCACCCAAATAACGGGAAAAAAGAAAAAAAAAAGTTATTTGAAATGTTTTGGTTTTCTGTTTTTGTCCTTATTTTGGACCCAAATAACGGGAAAAAAGAAAAAAAAAGTTATCTGAAATATTTTCGTTTTCTGTTTTTGTCCTTATTTTGCACCCAAATAATGGTAAAAAATAAAAAAAAAGTTATTTGAAATATTTTGGTTTTCTGTTTTTGTCCTTATTTTGCACCCAAATATCGGGAAAAAATAAAAAAAAAGTTATTTGAAATATTTTGGTTTTCTGTTTTTGTCCTTATTTTGCACCCAAATAACGGGAAAAAAGAAAAAAAAAGTTATTTGAAATATTTTGGTTTTCTGTTTTTGTCCTTATTTTGCACCCAAATAACGGGAAAAAAGAAAAAAAAGTTATTTGGAGTATTTTGGTTTTCTGTTTTTGTCCTTATTTTGCACCCAAATAACGGGAAAAAAAAAAAAAGTTATTTGAAATATTTTGGTTTTCTGTTTTTGTCCTTATTTTGCACCCAAATAACGGGAAAAAATAAAAAAAAAGTTATCTGAATTATTTTGGTTTTCTGTTTTTGTCCTTATTTTGCACCCAAATAACGGGAAAAAATAAAAAAAAAGTTATCTGAAATATTTTGGTTTTCTGTTTTAGTCCTTATTTTGCACCCAAATGACGGGAGAAAATAAAAAAAAGTTATCTGAAATATTATGGTTTTCTGTTTTTGTCCTTATTTTGCACCTAAATAACGGGAAAAAAGAAAAAAAAAGTTATTTGAAAAATTTTGGTTCACTGTTTTTGTCCTTATTTTGCACCCAAATAACGGGAAAAAATAAAAAAAAAGTTATCTGCAATTTTTTGGTTTTCTGTTTTTGTCCTTATTTTGCACCTAAATAACGGGAAAAAAGAAAACAAAAGTTATCTGAAATATTTTGGTTTTCTGTTTTTGTCCTTATTTTGCACCCAAATAACGGGAAAAAATAAAAAAAAAGTTATCTGAATTATTTTGGTTTTCTGTTTTTGTCCTTATTTTGCACCTAAATAACGGGAAAAAAGAAAACAAAAGTTATCTGAAAAATTTTGGTTTTCTGTTTTTGTCCTTATTTTGCACCCAAATAACGGGAAAAAATAAAAAAAAAGTTATCTGAATTATTTTGGTTTTCTGTTTTTGTCCTTATTTTGCACCCAAATAACGGGAAAAAATAAAAAAAAAAGTTATTTGAAATATTTTGGTTTTCTGTTTTAGTCCTTATTTTGCACCCAAATGACGGGACAAAATAAAAAAAAGTTATCTGAAATATTATGGTTTTCTGTTTTTGTCCTTATTTTGCACCTAAATAACGGGAAAAAAGAAAACAAAAGTTATCTGAAATATTTTGGTTTTCTGTTTTTGTCCTTATTTTGCACCCAAATAACCGGAAAAAAGAAAAAAAAAAGTTATCTGAAATATTTTGGTTTTCTGTTTTTGTCCTTATTTTGCACCCAAATAACGGGAAAAAATAAAAAAAAAGTTATCTGCAATTTTTTGGTTTTCTGTTTTTGTCCTTATTTTGCACCTAAATAACGGGAAAAAAGAAAACAAAAGTTATCTGAAATATTTTGGTTTTCTGTTTTTGTCCTTATTTTGCACCCAAATAACGGGAAAAAAGAAAAAAAAAGTTATTTGAAAAATTTTGGTTCACTGTTTTTGTCCTTATTTTGCACCCAAATAACGGGAAAAAATAAAAAAAAAGTTATCTGCAATTTTTTGGTTTTCTGTTTTTGTCCTTATTTTGCACCTAAATAACGGGAAAAAAGAAAACAAAAGTTATCTGAAATATTTTGGTTTTCTGTTTTTGTCCTTATTTTGCACCCAAATAACGGGAAAAAATAAAAAAAAAGTTATCTGAATTATTTTGGTTTTCTGTTTTTGTCCTTATTTTGCACCCAAATAACGGGAAAAAATAAAAAAAAATGTTATTTGAAATATTTTGGTTTTCTGTTTTAGTCCTTATTTTGCACCCAAATGACGGGAGAAAATAAAAAAAAGTTATCTGAAATATTATGGTTTTCTGTTTTTGTCCTTATTTTGCACCCAAATAACCGGAAAAAAGAAAAAAAAAAGTTATCTGAATTATTTTGGTTTTCTGTTTTTGTCCTTATTTTGCACCCAAATAACGGGAAAAAATAAAAAAAAAGTTATTTGAAAAATTTTGGGTTTCTGATTTTGTCCTTATTTTGCACCCAAATAACGGGAAAAAAGAAAAAAAAGTAATCTGAAATATTTTGGTTTTCTGTTTTTGTCCTTATTTTGCACCCAAATAACGGGAAAAACGAAAAAAAAAGTTATTTGAAATATTTTGGTTTACTGTTTTTGTCTTTATTTTGCACCCAAATAACGGGAAAAAATAAAAAAAAAGTTATCTGCAATTTTTTGGTTTTCTGTTTTTGTCCTTATTTTGCACCTAAATAACGGGAAAAAAGAAAACAAAAGTTATCTGAAATATTTTGGTTTTCTGTTTTTGTCCTTATTTTGCACCCAAATAACGGGAAAAAATAAAAAAAAAGTTATCTGAATTATTTTGGTTTTCTGTTTTTGTCCTTATTTTGCACCCAAATAACGGGAAAAAATAAAAAAAAAAGTTATTTGAAATATTTTGGTTTTCTGTTTTAGTCCTTATTTTGCACCCAAATGACGGGACAAAATAAAAAAAAGTTATCTGAAATATTATGGTTTTCTGTTTTTGTCCTTATTTTGCACCTAAATAACGGGAAAAAAGAAAACAAAAGTTATCTGAAATATTTTGGTTTTCTGTTTTTGTCCTTATTTTGCACCCAAATAACCGGAAAAAAGAAAAAAAAAAGTTATCTGAAATATTTTGGTTTTCTGTTTTTGTCCTTATTTTGCACCCAAATAACGGGAAAAAATAAAAAAAAAGTTATCTGAATTATTTTGGTTTTCTGTTTTTGTCCTTATTTTGCACCCAAATAACGGGAAAAAATAAAAAAAAAAGTTATTTGAAAAATTTTGGTTCACTGTTTTTGTCTTTATTTTGCACCCAAATAACGGGAAAAAATAAAAAAAAAGTTATCTGCAATTTTTTGGTTTTCTGTTTTTGTCCTTATTTTGCACCTAAATAACGGGAAAAAAGAAAACAAAAGTTATCTGAAATATTTTGGTTTTCTGTTTTTGTCCTTATTTTGCACCCAAATAACGGGAAAAAATAAAAAAAAAGTTATCTGAATTATTTTGGTTTTCTGTTTTTGTCCTTATTTTGCACCCAAATAACGGGAAAAAATAAAAAAAAAAGTTATTTGAAAAATTTTGGTTCACTGTTTTTGTCTTTATTTTGCACCCAAATAACGGGAAAAAATAAAAAAAAAGTTATCTGCAATTTTTTGGTTTTCTGTTTTTGTCCTTATTTTGCACCTAAATAACGGGAAAAAAGAAAACAAAAGTTATCTGAAATATTTTGGTTTTCTGTTTTTGTCCTTATTTTGCACCCAAATAACGGGAAAAAATAAAAAAAAAGTTATCTGAATTATTTTGGTTTTCTGTTTTTGTCCTTATTTTGCACCCAAATAACGGGAAAAAATAAAAAAAAAAGTTATTTGAAATATTTTGGTTTTCTGTTTTAGTCCTTATTTTGCACCCAAATGACGGGACAAAATAAAAAAAAGTTATCTGAAATATTATGGTTTTCTGTTTTTGTCCTTATTTTGCACCTAAATAACGGGAAAAAAGAAAACAAAAGTTATCTGAAATATTTTGGTTTTCTGTTTTTGTCCTTATTTTGCACCCAAATAACCGGAAAAAAGAAAAAAAAAAGTTATCTGAAATATTTTGGTTTTCTGTTTTTGTCCTTATTTTGCACCCAAATAACGGGAAAAAATAAAAAAAAAGTTATTTGAAATATTTTGGTTTTCTGTTTTAGTCCTTATTTTGCACCCAAATGACGGGAGAAAATAAAAAAAAGTTATCTGAAATATTATGGTTTTCTGTTTTTGTCCTTATTTTGCACCTAAATAACGGGAAAAAAGAAAACAAAAGTTATCTGAAATATTTTGGTTTTCTGTTTTTGTCCTTATTTTGCACCCAAATAACCGGAAAAAAGAAAAAAAAAGTTATCTGAAATATTTTGGTTTTCTGTTTTTGTCGTTATTTTGCACCCAAATAATGGGAACAAATAAAAAAAAAGTTATTTGAAATATTTTGGTTTTCTGTTTTTGTCCTTATTTTGCACCCAAATAACGGGAAAAAAGTAAAAAAAAGTTATTTGAAATATTTTGGTTTTCTGTTTTTGTCCTTATTTTGCACCCAAATAACGGGAAAAAAGTAAAAAAAAGTAATTTGAAATATTTTGGTTTTCTGTTTTTGTCCTTATTTTGCACCTAAATAACGGGAAAAAAAACAAAAAGTTATCTGAAATATTTTGGTTTTCTGTTTTTGTCCTTATTTTGCACCCAATTAACGGGAAAAAATAAAAAAAAAGTTATTTGAAATATTTTGGTTTTCTGTTTTTGTTCTTTTTTTTGCACCCAAATAACGGGAAAAAATAAAAAAAAAGTTATTTGAAATATTATGGTTTTCTGTTTTTGTCCTTATTCTGCACCCAAATAACGGGAAAAAATAAAAAAAAAGTTATCTGAATTATTTTGGTTTTCTGTTTTTGTCCTTATTTTGCACCCAAATACCGGGAAAAAAGAAAAAAAAAGTTATCTGAAATAATTTGGTTTGCTGTTTTTGTCCTTATTTTGCACCCAAATAACGGGAAAAAATATAAAAAAAGTTATTTGAAATATTTTGAAAAATTTTGGGTTTCTGATTTTGTCCTTATTTTGCACCTAATTAACGGAAAAAAAGAAAAAAAAAGTTATCTGAAATATTTTGGTTTTCTGTTTTTGTCCTTATTTTGCACCCAAATAACGGTAAAAAATAAAAAAAAAAGTTATTTGAAATATTTTGGTTTTCTGTTTTTGTCCTTATTTTGCACCCAAATATCGGGAAAAAATAAAAAAAAAGTTATTTGAAATATTTTGGTTTTCTGTTTTTGTCCTTATTTTGCACCCAAATAACGGGAAAAACGAAAAAAAAAGTTATTTGAAATATTTTGGTTTTCTGTTCTTGTCCTTATTTTGCACCCAAATAACCGGAAAAAAGAAAAAAAAAGTTATTTGGAGTATTTTGGTTTTCTGTTTTTGTCCTTATTTTGCACCCAAATAACGGGAAAAAATTAAAAAAAAGTTATTTGAAATATTTTGGTTTTCTGTTTTTGTCCTTATTTTGCACCCCAATAACGGGAAAAAATAAAAAAAAAGTTATCTGAATTATTTTGGTTTTCTGTTTTTGTCCTTATTTTGCACCCAAATAACGGGAAAAAATAAAAAAAAAGTTATCTGAAATATTTTGGTTTTCTGTTTTAGTCCTTATTTTGCACCCAAATGACGGGAAAAAATAAAAAAATGTAATCTGAAATATTTTGGTTTTCTGTTTTTGTCCTTATTTTGCACCCAAATAACGGGAAAAAATAAAAAAAAAAGTTATTTGAAATATTTTGGTTCTCTGTTTTTGTCTTTATTTTGCACCCAAATAACGGGAAAAAATAAAAAAAAAGTTATCTGAAATATTTTGGTTTTCTGTTTTAGTCCTTATTTTGCACCCAAATAAAGGGAAAAAATAAAAAAAAGTTATTTGAAAAATTTTGGGTTTCTGATTTTGTCCTTATTTTGCACCCAAATAACGGGAAAAAAGAAAAAAAAGTAATCTGAAATATTTTGGTTTTCTGTTTTTGTCCTTATTTTGCACCCAAATAACGGGAAAAAATAAAAAAAATGTAATTTGAAAAATTTTGGTTCACTGTTTTTGTCCTTATTTTGCACCCAAATAACGGGAAAAAATAAAAAAAAAGTTATCTGCAATTTTTTGGTTTTCTGTTTTTGTCCTTATTTTGCACCTAAATAACGGGAAAAAAGAAAACAAAAGTTATCTGAAATATTTTGGTTTTCTGTTTTTGTCCTTATTTTGCACCCAAATAACGGGAAAAAATAAAAAAAAAAGTTATTTGAAATATTTTGGTTCTCTGTTTTTGTCCTTATTTTGCACCCAAATAACGGGAAAAAATAAAAAAAAAGTTATCTGAAATATTTTGGTTTTCTGTTTTAGTCCTTATTTTGCACCCAAATAAAGGGAAAAAATAAAAAAAAGTTATTTCAAAAATTTTGGGTTTCTGATTTTGTCCTTATTTTGCACCCAAATAACGGGAAAAAAGAAAAAAAAGTTATCTGAAATATTTTGGTTTTCTGTTTTAGTCCTTATTTTGCACCCAAATGACGGGAAAAAATAAAAAAATGTAATCTGAAATATTTTGGTTTTCTGTTTTTGTCCTTATTTTGCACCCAAATAACGGGAAAAAATAAAAAAAAAGTTATCTGCAATTTTTTGGTTTTCTGTTTTTGTCCTAATTTTGCACCTAAATAACGGGAAAAAAGAAAACAAAAGTTATCTGAAAAATTTTGGTTTTCTGTTTTTGTCCTTATTTTGCACCCAAATAACGGGAAAAAATAAAAAAAAAAGTTATTTGAAATATTTTGGTTTTCTGTTTTTGTCCTTATTTTGCACCTAAATAACAGGAAAAAAGAAAAAAAAGTTATTTGAAATGTTTTGGTTTTCTGTTTTTGTCCTTATTTTGAACCTAAATAACGGGAAAAAAGAAAAAAAAAGTTATTTGAAATGTTTTGGTTTTCTGTTTTTGTCCTTATTTTGCACCCAAATAACGGTAAAAAATAAAAAAAAAGTTATTTGAAATATTTTGGTTTTCTGTTTTTGTCCTTATTTTGCACCCAAATATCGGGAAAAAATAAAAAAAAAGTTATTTGAAATATTTTGGTTTTCTGTTTTTGTCCTTATTTTGCACCCAAATAACGGGAAAAAAGAAAAAAAAAGTTATTTGAAATATTTTGGTTTTCTGGTTTTGTCCTTATTTTGCACTCAAATAACGGGAAAAAAGTAAAAAAAAGTTATGTGAAATATTTTGGTTTTCTGATTTTGTCCTTATTTTGCACCCAAATAACGGGAAAAAAGAAAAAAAAAGTAATCTGAAATATGTTGGTTTTCTGTTTTTGTCCTTATTTTGCACCCAAATAACGGGAAAAAAGAAAAAAAAAAGTTATTTGAAATGTTTTGGTTTTCTGTTTTTGTCCTTATTTTGGACCCAAATAACGGGAAAAAAGAAAAAAAAAGTTATCTGAAATATTTTCGTTTTCTGTTTTTGTCCTTATTTTGCACCCAAATAATGGTAAAAAATAAAAAAAAAGTTATTTGAAATATTTTGGTTTTCTGTTTTTGTCCTTATTTTGCACCCAAATATCGGGAAAAAATAAAAAAAAAGTTATTTGAAATATTTTGGTTTTCTGTTTTTGTCCTTATTTTGCACCCAAATAACGGGAAAAAAGAAAAAAAAAGTTATTTGAAATATTTTGGTTTTCTGTTTTTGTCCTTATTTTGCACCCAAATAACGGGAAAAAAGAAAAAAAAGTTATTTGGAGTATTTTGGTTTTCTGTTTTTGTCCTTATTTTGCACCCAAATAACGGAAAAAAAAAAAAAGTTATTTGAAATATTTTGGTTTTCTGTTTTTGTCCTTATTTTGCACCCAAATAACGGGAAAAAATAAAAAAAAAGTTATCTGAATTATTTTGGTTTTCTGTTTTTGTCCTTATTTTGCACCCAAATAACGGGAAAAAATAAAAAAAAAGTTATCTGAAATATTTTGGTTTTCTGTTTTAGTCCTTATTTTGCACCCAAATGACGGGAGAAAATAAAAAAAAGTTATCTGAAATATTATGGTTTTCTGTTTTTGTCCTTATTTTGCACCTAAATAACGGGAAAAAAGAAAACAAAAGTTATCTGAAATATTTTGGTTTTCTGTTTTTGTCCTTATTTTGCACCCAAATAACCGGAAAAAACAAAAAAAAAGTTATCTGAAATATTTTGCTTTTCTGTTTTTGTCGTTATTTTGCACCCAAATAATGGGAAAAAATAAAAAAAAAGTTATTTGAAATATTTTGGTTTTCTGTTTTTGTCCTTATTTTGCACCCAAATAACGGGAAAAAATAAAAAAAAAGTTATTTGAAATATTATGGTTTTCTGTTTTTGTCCTTATTTTGCACCTAAATAACACGAAAAAAGAAAAAAAAAGTTATCTGAAATATTTTGGTTTTCTGTTTTTGTCCTTATTTTGCACCCAAATAACGGGAAAAAATATAAAAAAAGTTATCTGAAATATTTTGGTTGTCTGTTTTTGTGCTTATTTTGCACCCAAATAACGGGAAAAAGAAAAAAAAAGTTATCTGAAATATTTTGGTTTTCTGTTTTTGTCCTTATTTTGCACCCAATTAACGGGAAAAAATAAAAAAAAAGTTATTTGAAATATTTTGGTTTTCTGTTTTTGTCCTTATTTTGCACCCAAATAACGGGAAAAAATAAAAAAAAAGTTATTTGAAATATTATGGTTTTCTGTTTTTGTCCTTATTTTGCACCTAAATAACACGAAAAAAGAAAAAAAAAGTTATCTGAAATATTTTGGTTTTCTGTTTTTGTCCTTATTTTGCACCCAAATAACGGGAAAAAATATAAAAAAAGTTATCTGAAATATTTTGGTTGTCTGTTTTTGTGCTTATTTTGCACCCAAATAACGGGAAAAAAAAAAAAAAAGTTATCTGAAATATTTTGGTTTTCTGTTTTTGTCCTTATTTTGCACTCAAATAACGGGAAAAAATAAAAAAAAAGTTATTTGAAATATTTTGGTTTTCTGTTTTTGTCCTTATGTTGCACCCAAATAACGGGAAAATAGAAAAAAAAAGTTATTTGAAATATTTTGGTTTTCTGTTTTTGTCCTTATTTTGCACCCAAATAACGGGAAAAAATAAAAAAAAAGTTATCTGAATTATTTTGCTTTTCTGTTTTTGTCCTTATTTTGCACCCAAATAACGGGAAAAAATAAAAAAAATTTATCTGAAATATTTTGGTTTTCTGTTTTAGTCCTTATTTTCGCACCCAAATAACGGGAAAAAAGAAAAAAAAAGTTATCTAAAATATTTTGGTTTTCTGTTTTGTCTTTATTTTGCACCTAAATAACGGGAAAAAAGAAAGAAAAAAGAAATATTTTGGTTTTCTGTTTTGTCCTTATTTTGCACCCAAATAACGGGATAAAAGAAAAAAAAAGTTATCTGAAATATTTTGGTTTTCTGTTTTTGTCCTTATTTTGCACCCAAATAACGGGAAAAAATATAAAAAAAGTTATCTGAAATATTTTGGTTGTCTGTTTTTGTGCTTATTTTGCACCCAAATAACGGGAAAAAAGAAAAAAAAAGTTATCTGAAATATTTTGGTTTTCTGTTTTTGTCCTTATTTTGCACCCAAATAACGGGACAAAATATAAAAAAAGTTATCTGAAATATTTTGGTTGTCTGTTTTTGTGCTTATTTTGCACCCAAATAACGGGAAAAAAGAAAAAAAAAGTTATCTGAAATATTTTGGTTTTCTGTTTTTGTCCTTATTTTGCACCCAAAGAACGGGAAAAAAGAAAAAAAAAGTTATCTGAAATAATTTGGTTTTCTGTTTTTGTCCTTATTTTGCACTCAAATAACGGGAAAAAATAAAAAAAAAGTTATTTGAAATATTTTGGTTTTCTGTTTATGTCCTTATGTTGCACCCAAATAACGGGAAAATAGAAAAAAAGTTATTTGAAATATTTTGGTTTTCTGTTTTTGTCCTTATTTTGCACCCAAATAACAGGAAAAAATAAAAAAAAGTTATCTGAATTATTTTGGTTTTCTGTTTTTGTCCTTATTTTGCACCCAAATAATGGGAAAAAATAAAAAAAAGTTATCTGAAATATTATGGTTTTCTGTTTTTGTCCTTATTTTGCACCTAAATAACGGGAAAAAAGAAAACAAAAGTTATCTGAAATATTTTGGTTTTCTGTTTTTGTCCTTATTTTGCACCCAAATAACCGGAAAAAAGAAAAAAAAAGTTATCTGAAATATTTTGGTTTTCTGTTTTTGTAGTTATTTTGCACCCAAATAATGGAAAAAAATAAAAAAAAGTTATTTGAAATATTTTGGTTTTCTGTTTTTGTCCTTATTTTTTTTATTTTTACCCAAATAAAGGGAAAATAGAAAAAAAAAGTTATCTGAAATATTTTGGTTTTCTGTTTTTGTCCTTATTTTGCACCCAATTAACGGGAAAAATAAAAAAAAAGTTATTTGAAATATTTTGGTTTTCTGTTTTTCTCCTTATTTTGCACCCAAATAACGGGAAAGAATAAAAAAAAAGTTATTTGAAATATTTTGGTTTTCTGTTTTTGTCCTTATTTTGCACCCAAATAACGGGATAAAAGAAAAAAAAAGTTATCTGAAATATTTTGGTTTCTGTTTTTGTCCTTATTTTGCACCCAAACAACGGGAAAAAAGAAAAAAAAGTTATCTGAAATATTTTGGTTTTCTGTTTTTGTCCTATTTTGCACCCAAATAACGGGAAAAAATATAAAAAAAGTTATTTGAAATATTTTGGTTTTCTGTTTTTGTCCTTATTTTGCACCCAAATAACGGGATAAAAGAAAAAAAAAGTTATCTGAAATATTTTGGTTTTCTGTTTTTGTCCTTATTTTGCACCCAAACAACGGGAAAAAAGAAAAAAAAAGTTATTTGAAATATTTTGGTTTTCTGTTTTTGTTTTTATTTTGCACCCAAATAACGGGGAAAAATAAAAAAAATGTAATTTGAAATATTTTGGTTTTCTGTTTTTGTTTTTATTTTGCACCCAAATAACGGGATAAAAGAAAAAAAAAGTTATCTGAAATATTTTGGTTTTCTGTTCTTGTCCTTATTTTGCACCCAAACAACGGGAAAAAAGAAAAAAAAGTTATCTGAAATATTTTGGTTTTCTGTTTTTGTCCTATTTTGCACCCAAATAACGGGAAAAAATATAAAAAAAGTTATTTGAAATATTTTGGTTTTCTGTTTTTGTCCTTATTTTGCACCCAAATAACGGGATAAAAGAAAAAAAAAGTTATCTGAAATATTTTGGTTTTCTATTTTTGTCCTTATTTTGCACCCAAATAACGGGAAAAAAGAAAAAAAAAGTTATTTGAAATATTTTGGTTTTCTGTTTTTGTTTTTTTTTATTTTGCACCCAAATAACGGGGGAAAAATAAAAAAAATGTAATTTGAAATATTTTGGTTTTCTGTTTTTGTTTTTATTTTGCACCCAAATAACGGGATAAAAGAAAAAAAAAGTTATCTGAAATATTTTGGTTTTCTGTTCTTGTCCTTATTTTGCACCCAAACAACGGGAAAAAAGAAAAAAAAGTTATCTGAAATATTTTGGTTTTCTGTTTTTGTCCTATTTTGCACCCAAATAACGGGAAAAAATATTAAAAAAGTTATTTGAAATATTTTGGTTTTCTGTTTTTGTCCTTATTTTGCACCCAAATAACGGGAAAACAGAAAAAAAAGTTATCTGAAATATTTTGGTTTTCTGTTTTTGTCTTATTTTGCACCCAATTAACGGGAAAAAATAAAAAAAAAGTTATTTGAAATATTTTGGTTTTCTGTTTTTGTCCTTATTTTGCACCCAAATAACGGGAAAAAATAAAAAAAAAGTTATTTGAAATATTTTGGTTTTCTGGTTTTGTCCTTATTTTGCACCCAAATAACAGCAAAAATCAAAAAAAAGTTATTTGAAATATTTTGGTTTTCTGTTTTTGTCCTTATTTTGCACCCAAATATCGGGAAAAAATAAAAAAAAAGTTATTTGAAATATTTTGGTTTTCTGTTTTTGTCCTTATTTTGCATCCAAATAACGGGAAAAGAGAAAAAAAAAGTTATCTGAAATATTTTGGTTTTCTGTTTTTGTCCTTATTTTGCACCCAATTAACGGGAAAAAATAAAAAAAAAATTATTTGAAATATTTTGGTTTTCTGTTTTTGTCCTTATTTTGCACCCAAATAATGGGAAAAAATAAAAAAAAAGTTATTTGAAATATTTTGGTTTTCTGTTTTTGTCCTTATTTTGCACCCAAATAACGGGAAAAAAAAAAAAGTTATTTGAAATATTTTGGTTTTCTGTTTTTGTCCTTATTTTGTACCCAAATAACGGGAAAAAAGAAAAAAAAAGTTATTTGAAATATTTTGGTTTTCTGTTTTTGTCCTTATTTTGCACCCAAATAACGGGAAAAAAGAAAAAAAAAGTTATTTGAAATATTTTGGTTTTCTATTTTTGTCCTTATTTTGAACCCAAATAACGGGAAAAAAGTAAAAAAAAGTTATTTGAAATATTTTGGTTTTCTGTTTTTGTCCTTATTTTGCACCCAAATAACGGGAAAAAAATAAAAAAAAACTTATTTGAAATATTTTGGTTTTCTGTATTTGTCCTTATTTTGCACCCAAATAACGGGAAAAAATAAAAAAAAAGTTATTTGAAATATTTTGGTTTTCTGTTTTTGTCCTTATTTTGCTCCCAAATAACGGGAAAAAATACAAAAAAAGTTATCTGAAATATTTTGGTTTTCTGTTTTTGTCCTTATTTTGCACCTAAATAACGGGAAAAAAGGAAAAAAAGTTATCTGAAATATTTTGGTTTTCTGTTTATGTCCTTATTTTGCACCCAAACAACGGGAAAAAAGAAAAAAAAAGTTATCTGAAATAATTTGGTTTTCTGTTTTTGTCCTTATTTTGCACCCAAATAACGGGAAAAAATAAAAAAAAAGTTATGTGAAATATTTTGGTTTTCTGTTTTTGTCCTTATTTTGAACCCAAATAACGGGAAAAAAGAAAAAAAAAGTTATCTGAAATATTTTGGTTTTCTGTTTTTGTCGTTATTTTGCACCCAAATAACGGTAAAAAATCAAAAAAAAGTTATTTGAAATATTTTGGTTTTCTGTTTTTGTCCTTATTTTGCACCCAAATATCGGGAAAAAATAAAAAAAAAGTTATTTGAAATATTTTGGTTTTCTGTTTTTGTCCTTATTTTGCACCCAAATAACTGGAAAAAAGAAAAAAATAGTTATTTGAAATATTTTGGTTTTCTGTTTTTGTCCTTATTTTGCACCCAAATAACGGGAAAAAATAAAAAAAAAGTTATTTGAAATATTTTGGTTTTCTGTTTTTGTCCTTATTTTGCACCCAAATAACGGGGAAAAATAAAAAAAATGTAATTTGAAATATTTTGGTTTTCTGTTTTTGTTTTTATTTTGCACCCAAATAACGGGATAAAAGAAAAAAAAAGTTATCTGAAATATTTTGGTTTTCTGTTTTTGTCCTTATTTTGCACCCAAACAACGGGAAAAAAGAAAAAAAAAGTTATTTGAAATATTTTGGTTTTCTGTTTTTGTTTTTATTTTGCACCCAAATAACGGGGAAAAATAAAAAAAATGTAATTTGAAATATTTTGGTTTTCTGTTTTTGTTTTTATTTTGCACCCAAATAACGGGATAAAAGAAAAAAAAAGTTATCTGAAATATTTTGGTTTTCTGTTCTTGTCCTTATTTTGCACCTAAATAACGGGAAAAAAGAAAAAAAAGTTATCTGAAATATTTTGGTTTTCTGTTTTTGTCCTATTTTGCACCCAAATAACGGGAAAAAATATAAAAAAAGTTATCTGAAATATTTTGGTTGTCTGTTTTTGTGCTTATTTTGCACCCAAATAACGGGAAAAAAGAAAAAAAAAGTTATCTGAAATATTTTGGTTTTCTGTTTTTGTCCTTATTTTGCACCCAAACAACGGGAAAAAAGAAAAAAAAAGTTATCTGAAATAATTTGGTTTTCTGTTTTGTCCTTATTTTGCACCCAAATAACGGGAAAAAATAAAAAAAAAGTTATTTGAAATATTTTGGTTTTCTGTTTTTGTTTTTATTTTGCACCCAAATAACGGGATAAAAGAAAAAAAAAAGTTATTTGAAATATTTTGGTTTTCTGTTTTTGTCCTTATTTTGCACCCAAATAACGGGAAAAAATAAAAAAAAAGTTATGTGAAATATTTTGGTTTTCTGTTTTTGTCCTTATTTTGAACCCAAATAACGGGAAAAAAGAAAAAAAAAGTTATCTGAAATATTTTGGTTTTCTGTTTTTGTCCTTATTTGCACCCAAATAACGTGAAAAAAGTAAAAAAAAAGTTATTTTATATATTTTGGTTTTCCGTTTTTGTCCTTATTTTGGACCCAAATAACGGGAAAAAATAAAAAAAAAGTTATTTGAAATATTTTGGTTTTCTGTTTTTGTCCTTATTTTGCAGCCAAATAACGCGAAAAAATAAAAAAAAAGTTATTTGAAATATTTTGGTTTTCTATTTTTGTCCTTATTTTGCACCCAAATAACGGGAAAAAATAAAAAAAAAGTTATCTGAAATATTTTGGTTTTCTGTTTTTGTCCTATTTTGCACCCAA
>OZ010645.1:35279177-35403671 GCA_963932195.1 Empis livida | reverse complement strand
AAAATAAGGACAAAAACAGAAAACCAAAATATTTCAAATAACTTTTTTTTTATTTTTTCCCGTTATTTGGGTGCAAAATAAGGACAAAAACAGAAAACCAAAATATTTCAAATAACTTTTTTTTTATTTTTTCCCGTTATTTGGGTGCAAAATAAGAACAAAAACAGAAAACCAAAATATTTCAGATAACTTTTTTTTTCTTTTTTTCCGTTAATTAGGTGCAAAATAAGGACAAAATCAGAAACCTAAAATTTTTCAAATAACTTTTTTTTATTTTTTCTCGTTATTTGTGTGCAAAATAAGGACAAAAACAGAAAACCAAAATATTTCAGATAACTTTTTTTTCATTTTTTCCCGTTATTTTGGTGTAAAATAAGGACAAAAACAGAAAACCAAAATATTTCAAATAACTTTTTTTTTATTTTTTGCCGTTATTTGGGTGCAAAATAAGGAGAAAAACAGAAAACCAAAATATTTTGGATAACTTTTTTTTTCTTTTTTCCTGTTATTTAGGTGCAAAATAAGGACAAAAACAGAAAACCAAAATATTTCAGATAACTTTTTTTTTATTTTTTCTTGTTATTTGGCTGCAAAATAAGGACAAAAACAGAAAACCAAAATAATTCAGAAAACTTTTTTTTAATTTTTTCCCGTTATTTGGATGCAAAATAAGGACAAAAACAGAAAACCAAAATATTTCAGATAACTTTTTTTTTCTTTTTTGCCGTTATTTTGGTGCAAAATAAGGACAAAAACAGAAAACCAAAATATTTCAAATAACTTTTTTTTTATTTTTTCCCGTTATTTTGGTGCAAAATAAGGACAAAAACAGAAAAACCAAAATATTTCAGATATCTTTCTTTTTCTTTATTCCCGTTATTTGGGTGCAAAATAAGAACAAAAACAGAAAAACAAAATATTTCAGGTAACTTTTTTTTTCTTTTTTTCCCGTTATTTGGGTGCAAAATAAGGACAAAAACAGAAAACCAAAATATTTCAGATAACTTGTTTTTTCTTTTTTCCCGTTTTTTGGGTGCAAAATAAGGACAAAAACAGAAAACCAAAATATTTTAGATAACTTTTTTTTTCTTTTTTTCCGTTATTTGGGTGCAAAATAAGGACAAAAACAGAAAACCAAAATATTTCAGGTAACTTGTTTTTTCTTTTTTCCCGTTTTTTGGGTGCAAAATAAGGACAAAAACAGAAAACCAAAATATTTTAGATAACTTTTTTTTTCTTTTTTTCCGTTATTTGGGTGCAAAATAAGGACAAAAACAGAAAACCAAAATATTTCAGGTAACTTTTTTTTTCTTTTTTCCTGTTATTTAGGTGCAAAATAAGGACAAAAACAGAAAACCAAAATATTTCAGATAACTTTTTTTTTATTTTTTCCTGTTATTTGGCTGCAAAATAAGGACAAAAACAGAAAACCAAAATATTTCAGATAACTTTTTTTTTCTTTTTTCCTGTTATTTAGGTGCAAAATAAGGACAAAAACAGAAAACCAAAATATTTCAGGTAACTTTTTTTTCTTTTTTCCCGTTATTTGGGTGCAAAATAAGGACAAAAACAGAAAACCACAATATTTCAGATAACTTGTTTTTTCTTTTTTCCCGTTTTTTGGGTGCAAAATAAGGACAAAAACAGAAAACCAAAATATTTTAGATAACTTTTTTTTTCTTTTTTTCCGTTATTTGGGTGCAAAATAAGGACAAAAACAGAAAACCAAAATATTTCAGGTAACTTTTTTTTTCTTTTTTCCTGTTATTTAGGTGCAAAATAAGGACAAAAACAGAAAACCAAAATATTTCAGATAACTTTTTTTTTATTTTTTCTTGTTATTTGGCTGCAAAATAAGGACAAAAACAGAAAACCAAAATATTTCAGATAATTTTTTTTTAATTTTTTGCCGTTATTTGGGTGCAAAATAAGGACAAAAACAGAAAACCAAAATATTTCAGATAACTTTTTTTTTTTTTTTGCCGTTATTTTGGTGCAAAATAAGGACAAAAACAGAAAACCAAAATATTTCAAATAACTTTTTTTTTATTTTTTCCCGTTATTTTGGTGCAAAATAAGGACAAAAACAGAAAACCAAAATATTTCAGATAACTTTTTTTTTCTTTATTCCCGTTATTTGGGTGCAAAATAAGAACAAAAACAGAAAACCAAAATATTTCAAATTACTTTTTTTTTATTTTTTCCCGTTATTTGGGTGCAAAATAAGGACAAAAACAGAAAATCAAAATATTTCAAATAACTTTTTTTTTTATTTTTTCCCGTTATTTGGGTGTAAAATAAGGACAAAAACAGAAAACCAAAATATTTCAAATAACTTTTTTTTTATTTTTTCCCGTTATTTGGGTGCAAAATAAGGACAAAAATAGAAAACCAAAATATTTCAGATAAATTTTTGTTCTGTTTTTCCGTTAATTAGGTGCAAAATAAGGACAAAATCAGAAACCCAAAATTTGTCAAATAACTTTTTTTTATTTTTTCTCTTTATTTGGGTGCAAAATAAGGAAAAAAACAGAAAACCAAAATATTTCAAATAACTTTTTTTTTATTTTTTCCCGTTAATTGGGTGCAAAATAAGGACAAAAACAGAAAACCAAAATATTTCAGATAACTTTTTTTTTCTGTTTTCCCGTTATTTGGGTGCATAATAAGGACAAAAACAGAAAACCAAAATATTTCAGATAACTTTTTTTTAATTTTTTGCCGTTATTTGGGTGCAAAATAAGGACAAAAACAGAAAACCAAAATATTTCAGATAACTTTTTTTTTCTTTTTTGCCGTTATTTTGGTGCAAAATAAGGACAAAAACAGAAAACCAAAATATTTCAAATAACTTTTTTTTTATTTTTCCCCGTTATTTGGGTGCAAAATAAGGACAAAAACAGAAAACCAAATTATTTCAGATAACTTTTTTTTTCTTTTTTCCCATTGTTTGGGTGCAAAATAAGGACAAAAACAGAAAACCAAAATATTTTAGATAACTTTTTTTTTATTTTTTCTTGTTATTTGGCTGCAAAATAAGGACAAAAACAGAAAACCAAAATATTTCAGATAACTTTTTTTTAATTTTTTGCCGTTATTTGGGTGCAAAATAAGGACAAAAACAGAAAACCAAAATATTTCAGATAACTTTTTTTTTCTTTTTTGCCGTTATTTTGGTGCAAAATAAGGACAAAAACAGAAAACCAAAATATTTCAAATAACTTTTTTTTTATTTTTCCCCGTTATTTGGATGCAAAATAAGAACAAAAAAAGAAAACCAAAATATTTCAAATTACTTTTTTTTTATTTTTTCCCGTTATTTGGGTGCAAAATAAGGACAAAAACAGAAGTTATCTGAAAAATATTTCTGAAAACCAAAATATTTTAGATAACTTTTTTTTTATTTTTTCTTGTTATTTGGCTGCAAAATAAGGACAAAAACAGAAAACCAAAATATTTCAGATAACTTTTTTTTAATTTTTTGCCGTTATTTGGGTGCAAAATAAGGACAAAAACAGAAAACCAAAATATTTCAGATAACTTTTTTTTTCTTTTTTTCCTTTAATTAGGTGCAAAATAAGGACAAAATCAGAAACCCAAAATTTTTCAAATAACTTTTTTTTATTTTTTCTCGTTATTTGTGTGCAAAATAAGGACAAAAACAGAAAACCAAAATATTTCAAATAACTTTTTTTTTATTTTTTGCCGTTATTTGGGTGCAAAATAAGGACAAAAACAGAAAACCAAAATATTTTGGATAACTTTTTTTTTCTTTTTTTCTGTTATTTGGGTGCAAAATAAAGACAAAAACAGAAAACCAAAATATATCAGGTAACTTTTTTTTTCTTTTTTCCTGTTATTTAGGTGCAAAATAAGGACAAAAACAGAAAACCAAAATATTTCAGATAACTTTTTTTTTATTTTTTCTTGTTATTTGGGTGCAAAATAAGGACAAAAACAGAAAACCAAAATATTTAAGATAACTTTTTTTTTCTTTTTTGCCTTTATTTTGGTGCAAAATAAGGCCAAAAACAGAAAACCAAAATATTTCAAATAACTTTTTTTTTATTTTTTCCCGTTATTTTGGTACAAAATAAGGACAAAAACAGAAAACCAAAATATTTCAGATATCTTTTTTTTTCTTTATTCCCGTTATTTGGGTGCAAAATAAGTACAAAAACAGAAAAACAAAATATTTCAAATTACTTTTTTTTTATTTTTTCCCGTTATTTGGGTGCAAAATAAGGACAAAAACAGAAAACCAAAATATTTCAGGTAACTTTTTTTTTCTTTTTTCCCGTTATTTGGGTGCAAAATAAGGACAAAAACAGAAAACCAAAATATTTCAGATAACTTGTTTTTTCTTTTTTCCCGTTTTTTGGGTGCAAAATAAGGACAAAAACAGAAAACCAAAATATTTTAGATAACTTTTTTTTTCTTTTTTTCCGTTATTTGGGTGCAAAATAAGGACAAAAACAGAAAACCAAAATATTTCAGGTAACTTTTTTTTTCTTTTTTCCTGTTATTTAGGTGCAAAATAAGGACAAAAACAGAAAACCAAAATATTTCAGATAACTTTTTTTTTATTTTTTCTTGTTATTTGGCTGCAAAATAAGGACAAAAACAGAAAACCAAAATATTTCAGATAACTTTTTTTTAATTTTTGCCGTTATTTGGGTGCAAAATAAGGACAAAAACAGAAAACCAAAATATTTCAGATAACTTTTTTTTTTTTTTTTGCCTTTATTTTGGTGCAAAATAAGGACAAAAACAGAAAACCAAAATATTTCAAATAACTTTTTTTTTATTTTTTCCCGTTATTTTGGTGCAAAATAAGGACAAAAACAGAAAACCAAAATATTTCAGATAACTTTTTTTTTCTTTATTCCCGTTATTTGGGTGCAAAATAAGAACAAAAACAGAAAACCAAAATATTTCAAATTCCTTTTTTTTTATTTTTTCCCGTTATTTGGGTGCAAAATAAGGACAAAAACAGAAAATCAAAATATTTCAAATAACTTTTTTTTTTATTTTTTCCCGTTATTTGGGTGTAAAATAAGGACAAAAACAGAAAACCAAAATATTTCAAATAACTTTTTTTTTATTTTTTCCCGTTTTTTGGGTGCAAAATAAGGACAAAAACAGAAAACCAAAATATTTCAGATAAATTTTTTGTTCTGTTTTTCCGTTAATTAGGTGCAAAATAAGGACAAAATCAGAAACCCAAAATTTGTCAAATAACTTTTTTTTATTTTTTCTCTTTATTTGGGTGCAAAATAAGGAAAAAAACAGAAAACCAAAATATTTCAAATAACTTTTTTTTTATTTTTTCCCGTTAATTGGGTGCAAAATAAGGACAAAAACAGAAAACCAAAATATTTCAGATAACTTTTTTTTTCTGTTTTCCCGTTATTTGGGTGCATAATAAGGACAAAAACAGAAAACCAAAATATTTCAAATAACTTTTTTTTTATTTTTCCCCGTTATTTGGGTGCAAAATAAGGACAAAAACAGAAAACCAAATTATTTCAGATAACTTTTTTTTTCTTTTTTCCCATTGTTTGGGTGCAAAATAAGGACAAAAACAGAAAACCAAAATATTTTAGATAACTTTTTTTTTATTTTTTCTTGTTATTTGGCTGCAAAATAAGGACAAAAACAGAAAACCAAAATATTTCAGATAACTTTTTTTTAATTTTTTGCCGTTATTTGGGTGCAAAATAAGGACAAAAACAGAAAACCAAAATATTTCAAATAACTTTTTTTTTATTTTTTCCCGTTATTTGGGTGCAAAATAAGGACAAAAACAGAAAACCAAAATATTTCAGATAACTTTTTTTTTCTTTATTCCCGTTATTTGGGTGCAAAATAAGAACAAAAACAGAAAACCAAAATATTTCAAATTACTTTTTTTTTATTTTTTCCCGTTATTTGGGTGCAAAATAAGGACAAAAAATGAAAACCAAAATATTTCAGATAACTTTTTTTTTATTTTTTCCCGTTATTTGGGTGCAAAATAAGGACAAAAACAGAAAACCAAAATATTTCAGATAACTTTTTTTTCTTTTTTGCCGTTATTTTGGTGCAAAATAAGTACAAAAACAGAAAACCAAATTATTTCAGATAACTTTTTTTTTCTTTTTTCCCATTCTTTGGGTGCAAAATAAGGACAAAAACAGAAAACCAAAATATTTTAGATAACTTTTTTTTTATTTTTTCTTGTTATTTGGCTGCAAAATAAGGACAAAAACAGAAAACCAAAATATTTCAGATAACTTTTTTTTAATTTTTTGCCGTTATTTGGGTGCAAAATAAGGACAAAAACAGAAAACCAAAATATTTCAGATAACTTTTTTTTTTCTTTTTTGCCGTTATTTTGGTGCAAAATAAGGAAAAAAACAGAAAACCAAAATATTTCAAATAACTTTTTTTTTCTTTTTTTCCGTTATTTGGATGCAAAATAAGAACAAAAATAGAAAACCAAAATATTTCAAATAACTTTTTTTTTTATTTGTTCCCGTTATTTGGGTGCAAAATAAGGACAAAAAATGAAAACCAAAATATTTCAGATAACTTTTTTTTTATTTTTTCCCGTTATTTGGGTGCAAAATAAGGACAAAAACAGAAAACCAAAATATTTCAAATAACTTTTTTTTTATTTTTTCTCGTTATTTGGGTGCAAAATAAGGACAAAAATTGAAAACCAAAATATTTCAGATAACTTTTTTTTCCTTTTTTTCCGTTAATTAGATGCAAAATAAGGACAAAATCAGAAACCCAAAATTTTTCAAATTACTTTTTTTTATTTTTTCTCGTTATTTGGGTGCAAAATAAGGACAAAAACAGAAAATCAAAATATTTCAAATAACTTTTTTTTTATTTTTTAATTGGGTGCAAAATAAGGACAAAAACAGAAAACCAAAATATTTCAGATAACTTTTTTTTCTGTTTTCCCGTTATTTGGGTGCATAATAAGGACAAAAACAGAAAACCAAAATATTTCAGTTAACTTTTTTTTTCTTTTTTTCCGTTAATTAGGTGCAAAATAAGGACAAAATCAGAAACCCAAAATTTTTCAAATAACTTTTTTTTATTTTTTCTCGTTATTTGGGTGCAAAATAAGGACAAAAACAGAAAACCAAAATATTTCAAATAACTTTTTTTTAATTTTTTTCCGTTATTTGGGTGCAAAATAAGGACAAAAACAGAAAACCAAAATATTTCAGGTAACTTTTTTTTTCTTTTTTCCTGTTATTTAGGTGCAAAATAAGGACAAAAACAGAAAACCAAAATATTTCAGATAAATTTTTTTTATTTTTTCTTGTTATTTGGCTGCAAAATAAGGACAAAAACAGAAAACCAAAATATTTCAGATAACTTTTTTTTAATTTTTGCCGTTATTTGGGTGCAAAATAAGGACAAAAACAGAAAACCAAAATATTTCAGATAACTTTTTTTTTTTTTTTTGCCTTTATTTTGGTGCAAAATAAGGACAAAAACAGAAAACCAAAATATTTCAAATAACTTTTTTTTTATTTTTTCCCGTTATTTTGGTGCAAAATAAGGACAAAAACAGAAAACCAAAATATTTCAGATTACTTTTTTTTTCTTTAATCCCGTTATTTGGGTGCAAAATAAGAACAAAAACAGAAAACCAAAATATTTCAAATTCCTTTTTTTTTATTTTTTCCCGTTATTTGGGTGCAAAATAAGGACAAAAACAGAAAATCAAAATATTTCAAATAACTTTTTTTTTTATTTTTTCCCGTTATTTGGGTGTAAAATAAGGACAAAAACAGAAAACCAAAATATTTCAAATAACTTTTTTTTTATTTTTTCCCGTTATTTGGGTGCAAAATAAGGACAAAAACAGAAAACCAAAATATTTCAGATAAATTTTTTGTTCTGTTTTTCCGTTAATTAGGTGCAAAATAAGGACAAAATCAGAAACCCAAAATTTGTCAAATAACTTTTTTTTATTTTTTCTCTTTATTTGGGTGCAAAATAAGGAAAAAAACAGAAAACCAAAATATTTCAAATAACTTTTTTTTTATTTTTTCCCGTTAATTGGGTGCAAAATAAGGACAAAAACAGAAAACCAAAATATTTCAGATAACTTTTTTTTTCTGTTTTCCCGTTATTTGGGTGCATAATAAGGACAAAAACAGAAAACCAAAATATTTCAAATAACTTTTTTTTTATTTTTCCCCGTTATTTGGGTGCAAAATAAGGACAAAAACAGAAAACCAAATTATTTCAGATAACTTTTTTTTTCTTTTTTCCCATTGTTTGGGTGCAAAATAAGGACAAAAACAGAAAACCAAAATATTTTAGATAACTTTTTTTTTATTTTTTCTTGTTATTTGGCTGCAAAATAAGGACAAAAACAGAAAACCAAAATATTTCAGATAACTTTTTTTTAATTTTTTGCCGTTATTTGGGTGCAAAATAAGGACAAAAACAGAAAACCAAAATATTTCAGATAACTTTTTTTTTCTTTTTTGCCGTTATTTTGGTGCAAAATAAGGACAAAAACAGAAAACCAAAATATTTCAAATAACTTTTATTTTATTTTTCCCCGTTATTTGGGTGCAAAATAAGGACAAAAACAGAAAACCATATTATTTCAGATAACTTTTTTTTTCTTTTTTCCCATTGTTTGGGTGCAAAATAAGGACAAAAACAGAAAACCAAAATATTTTAGATAACTTTTTTTTTATTTTTTCTTGTTATTTGGCTGCAAAATAAGGACAAAAACAGAAAACCAAAATATTTCAGATAACTTTTTTTTTCTTTTTTTCCGTTATTTGGATGCAAAATAAGAACAAAAATAGAAAACCAAAATATTTCAAATAACTTTTTTTTTTATTTGTTCCCGTTATTTGGGTGCAAAATAAGGACAAAAACAGAAAACCAAAATATTTCAGGTACTTTTTTTTTCTTTTCTCCTGTTATTTAGGTGCAAAATAAGGACAAAAACAGAAAACCAAAATATTTCAGATAACTTTTTTTTAATTTTTTGCCGTTATTTGGGTGCAAAATTAGGACAAAAACAGAAAACCAAAATATTTCATATAACTTTTTTATGCTTTTTTGCCGTTACTTTGGTGCAAAATAAGGACAAAAACAGAAAACCAAAATATTTCAAATAACTTTTTTTTTATTTTTTCCCGTTATTTGGGTGCAAAATAAGGACAAAAACAGAAAACCAAAATATTTCAGATAACCTTTTTTTTCTTTATTCCCGTTATTTGGGTGCAAAATAAGAACAAAAACAGAAAACCAAAATATTTCAAATTACTTTTTTTTTATTTTTTCCCGTTATTTGGGTGCAAAATATGGACAAAAAATGAAAACCAAAATATTTCAGATAACTTTTTTTTTATTTTTTCCCGTTATTTGGGTGCAAAATAAGGACAAAAACAGAAAACCAAAATATTTCAGATAACTTTTTTTTCTTTTTTGCCGTTATTTTGGTGCAAAATAAGGACAAAAACAGAAAACCAAATTATTTCAAATAACTATTTTTTTAATTTTTTCCCGTTATTTGGGTGCAAAATAAGGACAAAAACAGAAAACCAAAATATTTCAGATAACTTTTTTTTTCTTTTTTTCCGTTATTTGGATGCAAAATAAGAACAAAAATAGAAAACCAAAATATTTCAAATAACTTTTTTTTTTATTTGTTCCCGTTATTTGGGTGCAAAATAAGGACAAAAACAGAAAACCAAAATATTTCAGGTAACTTTTTTTTTCTTTTCTCCTGTTATTTAGGTGCAAAATAAGGACAAAAACAGAAAACCAAAATATTTCAGATAACTTTTTTTTAATTTTTTGCCGTTATTTGGGTGCAAAATTAGAACAAAAACAGAAAACCAAAATATTTCATATAACTTTTTTTTGCTTTTTTGCCGTTATTTTGGCGCAAAATAAGGACAAAAACAGAAAACCAAAATATTTCAAATAACTTTTTTTTTATTTTTTCCCGTTATTTGGGTGCAAAATAAGGACAAAAACAGAAAACCAAAATATTTCAGATAACTTTTTTTTTCTTTATTCCCGTTATTTGGGTGCAAAATAAGAACAAAAACAGAAAACCAAAATATTTCAAATTACTTTTTTTTTATTTTTTCCCGTTATTTGGGTGCAAAATAAGGACAAAAAATGAAAACCAAAATATTTCAGATAACTTTTTTTTTATTTTTTCCCGTTATTTGGGTGCAAAATAAGGACAAAAACAGAAAACCAAAATATTTCAAATAACGTTTTTTTTATTTTTTCTCTTTATTTGGGTGCAAAATAAGGACAAAAATTGAAAACCAAAATATTTCAGATAACTTTTTTTTCCTTTTTTTCCGTTAATTGGGTGCAAAATAAGGACAAAAAATGAAAACCAAAATATTTCAGATAACTTTTTTTTTATTTTTTCCCGTTATTTGGGTGCAAAATAAGGACAAAATCAGAAACCCAAAATTTTTCAAATAACTTTTTTTTATTTTTTCTCGTTATTTGGGTGCAAAATAAGGACAAAAACAGAAAATCAAAATATTTCAAATAACTTTTTTTTTATTTTTTAATTGGGTGCAAAATAAGGACAAAAACAGAAAACCAAAATATTTCAGATAACTTTTTTTTCTGTTTTCCTGTTATTTGGGTGCATAATAAGGACAAAAACAGAAAACCAAAATATTTCAGATAACTTTTTTTTTCTTTTTTTCCGTTAATTAGGTGCAAAATAAGGACAAAATCAGAAACCCAAAATTTTTCAAATAACTTTTTTTTATTTTTTCTCGTTATTTGGGTGCAAAATAAGGACAAAAACAGAAAACCAAAATATTTCAAATAACTTTTTTTTAATTTTTTCCCGTTAATTGGGTGCAAAATAAGGACAAAAACAGAAAACCAAAATATTTCAGATAACTTTTTTTTTCTGTTTTCCCGTTATTTAGGGCAAAATAAGGACAAAAACAGAAAACCAAAATATTTCAAATAACTTTTTTTTTCTTTTTTCCCGTTATTTGGGTGCAAAATAAGGACAAAAACAGAAAACCAAAATATTTCAAATAACATTTTTTTTTTTTTTTTCCCGTTGTTTGGGTGCAAAATAAGGACAAAAACAGAAAACGAAAATATTTCAGATAACTTTTTTTTTCTTTTTTCCCGTTATTTGGGTGCAAAATAAGGACAAAAACAGAAAACCAAAATATTTCAGATAACTTTTTTTTTATTTTTTCCCGTTATTTGGGTGCAAAATAAGGACAAAAACAGAAAACCAAAATATTTCAGATAACTTTTATAAAACAGAAAACCAAAATATTTTGGATAACTTTTTTTTTCTTTTTTTCCGTTATTTGGGTGCAAAATAAGGACAAAAACAGAAAACCAAAATATTTCAGGTAACTTTTTTTTTCTTTTTTCCTGTTATTTAGGTGCAAAATAAGGACAAAAACAGAAAACCAAAATATTTCAGATAACTTTTTTTTTATTTTTTCTTGTTATTTGGCTGCAAAATAATGACAAAAACAGAAAACCAAAATATTTCAGATAACTTTTTTTTTCTTTTTTGCCGTTATTTTGGTGCAAAATAAGGACAAAAACAGAAAACCAAAATATTTCAAATAACTTTTTTTTTATTTTTCCCCGTTATTTGGGTGCAAAATAAGGACAAAAACAGAAAACCAAATTATTTCAGATAACTTTTTTTTTCTTTTTTCCCATTGTTTGGGTGCAAAATAAGGACAAAAACAGAAAACCAAAATATTTTAGATAACTTTTTTTTTATTTTTTCTTGTTATTTGGCTGCAAAATAAGGACAAAAACAGAAAACCAAAATATTTCAGATAACTTTTTTTTAATTTTTTGCCGTTATTTGGGTGCAAAATAAGGACAAAAACAGAAAACCAAAATATTTCAGATAACTTTTTTTTTCTTTTTTGCCGTTATTTTGGTGCAAAATAAGGACAAAAACAGAAAACCAAAATATTTCAAATAACTTTTTTTTTATTTTTCCCCGTTATTTGGATGCAAAATAAGAACAAAAAAAGAAAACCAAAATATTTCAAATTACTTTTTTTTTATTTTTTCCCGTTATTTGGGTGCAAAATAAGGACAAAAACAGAAGTTATCTAAAAATATTTCTGAAAACCAAAATATTTTAGATAACTTTTTTTTTATTTTTTCTTGTTATTTGGCTGCAAAATAAGGACAAAAACAGAAAACCAAAATATTTCAGATAACTTTTTTTTAATTTTTTGCCGTTATTTGGGTGCAAAATAAGGACAAAAACAGAAAACCAAAATATTTCAGATAACTTTTTTTTTCTTTTTTTCCTTTAATTAGGTGCAAAATAAGGACAAAATCAGAAACCCAAAATTTTTCAAATAACTTTTTTTTATTTTTTCTCGTTATTTGTGTGCAAAATAAGGACAAAAACAGAAAACCAAAATATTTCAAATAACTTTTTTTTTATTTTTTGCCGTTATTTGGGTGCAAAATAAGGACAAAAACAGAAAACCAAAATATTTTGGATAACTTTTTTTTTCTTTTTTTCTGTTATTTGGGTGCAAAATAAAGACAAAAACAGAAAACCAAAATATTTCAGGTAACTTTTTTTTTCTTTTTTCCTGTTATTTAGGTGCAAAATAAGGACAAAAACAGAAAACCAAAATATTTCAGATAACTTTTTTTTTATTTTTTCTTGTTATTTGGCTGCAAAATAATGACAAAAACAGAAAACCAAAATATTTCAGATAACTTTTTTTTTCTTTTTTGCCGTTATTTTGGTGCAAAATAAGGACAAAAACAGAAAACCAAAATATTTCAAATAACTTTTTTTTTATTTTTTCCCGTTATTTTGGTACAAAATAAGGACAAAAACAGAAAACCAAAATATTTCAGATATCTTTTTTTTTCTTTATTCCCGTTATTTGGGTGCAAAATAAGTACAAAAACAGAAAAACAAAATATTTCAAATTACTTTTTTTTTATTTTTTCCCGTTATTTGGGTGCAAAATAAGGACAAAAACAGAAAACCAAAATATTTCAGGTAACTTTTTTTTTCTTTTTTCCCGTTATTTGGGTGCAAAATAAGGACAAAAACAGAAAACCAAAATATTTCAGATAACTTGTTTTTTCTTTTTTCCCGTTTTTTGGGGGCAAAATAAGGACAAAAACAGAAAACCAAAATATTTTAGATAACTTTTTTTTTCTTTTTTTCCGTTATTTGGGTGCAAAATAAGGACAAAAACAGAAAACCAAAATATTTCAGGTAACTTTTTTTTTCTTTTTTCCTGTTATTTATTTGCAAAATAAGGACAAAAACAGAAAACCAAAATATTTCAGATAACTTTTTTTTTATTTTTTCTTGTTATTTGGCTGCAAAATAAGGACAAAAACAGAAAACCAAAATATTTCAGATAACTTTTTTTTAATTTTTGCCGTTATTTGGGTGCAAAATAAGGACAAAAACAGAAAACCAAAATATTTCAGATAACTTTTTTTTTTTTTTTTGCCTTTATTTTGGTGCAAAATAAGGACAAAAACAGAAAACCAAAATATTTCAAATAACTTTTTTTTTATTTTTTCCCGTTATTTTAGTGCAAAATAAGGACAAAAACAGAAAACCAAAATATTTCAGATAACTTTTTTTTTCTTTATTCCCGTTATTTGGGTGCAAAATAAGAACAAAAACAGAAAACCAAAATATTTCAAATTCCTTTTTTTTTATTTTTTCCCGTTATTTGGGTGCAAAATAAGGACAAAAACAGAAAATCAAAATATTTCAAATAACTTTTTTTTTTATTTTTTCCCGTTATTTGGGTGTAAAATAAGGACAAAAACAGAAAACCAAAATATTTCAAATAACTTTTTTTTTATTTTTTCCCGTTTTTTGGGTGCAAAATAAGGACAAAAACAGAAAACCAAAATATTTCAGATAAATTTTTTGTTCTGTTTTTCCGTTAATTAGGTGCAAAATAAGGACAAAATCAGAAACCCAAAATTTGTCAAATAACTTTTTTTTATTTTTTCTCTTTATTTGGGTGCAAAATAAGGAAAAAAACAGAAAACCAAAATATTTCAAATAACTTTTTTTTTATTTTTTCCCGTTAATTGGGTGCAAAATAAGGACAAAAACAGAAAACCAAAATATTTCAGATAACTTTTTTTTTCTGTTTTCCCGTTATTTGGGTGCATAATAAGGACAAAAACAGAAAACCAAAATATTTCAAATAACTTTTTTTTTATTTTTCCCCGTTATTTGGGTGCAAAATAAGGACAAAAACAGAAAACCAAATTATTTCAGATAACTTTTTTTTTCTTTTTTCCCATTGTTTGGGTGCAAAATAAGGACAAAAACAGAAAACCAAAATATTTTAGATAACTTTTTTTTTATTTTTTCTTGTTATTTGGCTGCAAAATAAGGACAAAAACAGAAAACCAAAATATTTCAGATAACTTTTTTTTAATTTTTTGCCGTTATTTGGGTGCAAAATAAGGACAAAAACAGAAAACCAAAATATTTCAAATAACTTTTTTTTCATTTTTTCCCGTTATTTGGGTGCAAAATAAGGACAAAAACAGAAAACCAAAATATTTCAGATAACTTTTTTTTTCTTTATTCCCGTTATTTGGGTGCAAAATAAGAACAAAAACAGAAAACCAAAATATTTCAAATTACTTTTTTTTTATTTTTTCCCGTTATTTGGGTGCAAAATAAGGACAAAAAATGAAAACCAAAATATTTCAGATAACTTTTTTTTTATTTTTTCCCGTTATTTGGGTGCAAAATAAGGACAAAAACAGAAAACCAAAATATTTCAGATAACTTTTTTTTCTTTTTTGCCGTTATTTTGGTGCAAAATAAGTACAAAAACAGAAAACCAAATTATTTCAGATAACTTTTTTTTTCTTTTTTCCCATTCTTTGGGTGCAAAATAAGGACAAAAACAGAAAACCAAAATATTTTAGATAACTTTTTTTTTATTTTTTCTTGTTATTTGGCTGCAAAATAAGGACAAAAACAGAAAACCAAAATATTTCAGATAACTTTTTTTTAATTTTTTGCCGTTATTTGGGTGCAAAATAAGGACAAAAACAGAAAACCAAAATATTTCAGATAACTTTTTTTTTCTTTTTTGCCGTTATTTTGGTGCAAAATAAGGAAAAAAACAGAAAACCAAAATATTTCAAATAACTTTTTTTTTCTTTTTTTCCGTTATTTGGATGCAAAATAAGAACAAAAATAGAAAACCAAAATATTTCAAATAACTTTTTTTTTTATTTGTTCCCGTTATTTGGGTGCAAAATAAGGACAAAAAATGAAAACCAAAATATTTCAGATAACTTTTTTTTTATTTTTTCCCGTTATTTGGGTGCAAAATAAGGACAAAAACAGAAAACCAAAATATTTCAAATAACTTTTTTTTTATTTTTTCTCGTTATTTGGGTGCAAAATAAGGACAAAAATTGAAAACCAAAATATTTCAGATAACTTTTTTTTCCTTTTTTTCCGTTAATTAGATGCAAAATAAGGACAAAATCAGAAACCCAAAATTTTTCAAATTACTTTTTTTTATTTTTTATCGTTATTTGGGTGCAAAATAAGGACAAAAACAGAAAATCAAAATATTTCAAATAACTTTTTTTTTATTTTTTAATTGGGTGCAAAATAAGGACAAAAACAGAAAACCAAAATATTTCAGATAACTTTTTTTTCTGTTTTCCCGTTATTTGGGTGCATAATAAGGACAAAAACAGAAAACCAAAATATTTCAGTTAACTTTTTTTTTCTTTTTTTCCGTTAATTAGGTGCAAAATAAGGACAAAATCAGAAACCCAAAATTTTTCAAATAACTTTTTTTTATTTTTTCTCGTTATTTGGGTGCAAAATAAGGACAAAAACAGAAAACCAAAATATTTCAAATAACTTTTTTTTAATTTTTTTCCGTTATTTGGGTGCAAAATAAGGACAAAAACAGAAAACCAAAATATTTCAGGTAACTTTTTTTTTCTTTTTTCCTGTTATTTAGGTGCAAAATAAGGACAAAAACAGAAAACCAAAATATTTCAGATAAATTTTTTTTATTTTTTCTTGTTATTTGGCTGCAAAATAAGGACAAAAACAGAAAACCAAAATATTTCAGATAACTTTTTTTTAATTTTTGCCGTTATTTGGGTGCAAAATAAGGACAAAAACAGAAAACCAAAATATTTCAGATAACTTTTTTTTTTTTTTTTGCCTTTATTTTGGTGCAAAATAAGGACAAAAACAGAAAACCAAAATATTTCAAATAACTTTTTTTTTATTTTTTCCCGTTATTTTGGTGCAAAATAAGGACAAAAACAGAAAACCAAAATATTTCAGATTACTTTTTTTTTCTTTAATCCCGTTATTTGGGTGCAAAATAAGAACAAAAACAGAAAACCAAAATATTTCAAATTCCTTTTTTTTTATCTTTTCCCGTTATTTGGGTGCAAAATAAGGACAAAAACAGAAAATCAAAATATTTCAAATAACTTTTTTTTTTATTTTTTCCCGTTATTTGGGTGTAAAATAAGGACAAAAACAGAAAACCAAAATATTTCAAATAACTTTTTTTTTATTTTTTCCCGTTATTTGGGTGCAAAATAAGGACAAAAACAGAAAACCAAAATATTTCAGATAAATTTTTTGTTCTGTTTTTCCGTTAATTAGGTGCAAAATAAGGACAAAATCAGAAACCCAAAATTTGTCAAATAACTTTTTTTTATTTTTTCTCTTTATTTGGGTGCAAAATAAGGAAAAAAACAGAAAACCAAAATATTTCAAATAACTTTTTTTTTATTTTTTCCCGTTAATTGGGTGCAAAATAAGGACAAAAACAGAAAACCAAAATATTTCAGATAACTTTTTTTTTCTGTTTTCCCGTTATTTGGGTGCATAATAAGGACAAAAACAGAAAACCAAAATATTTCAAATAACTTTTTTTTTATTTTTCCCCGTTATTTGGGTGCAAAATAAGGACAAAAACAGAAAACCAAATTATTTCAGATAACTTTTTTTTTCTTTTTTCCCATTGTTTGGGTGCAAAATAAGGACAAAAACAGAAAACCAAAATATTTTAGATAACTTTTTTTTTATTTTTTCTTGTTATTTGGCTGCAAAATAAGGACAAAAACAGAAAACCAAAATATTTCAGATAACTTTTTTTTAATTTTTTGCCGTTATTTGGGTGCAAAATAAGGACAAAAACAGAAAACCAAAATATTTCAGATAACTTTTTTTTTCTTTTTTGCCGTTATTTTGGTGCAAAATAAGGACAAAAACAGAAAACCAAAATATTTCAAATAACTTTTATTTTATTTTTCCCCGTTATTTGGGTGCAAAATAAGGACAAAAACAGAAAACCATATTATTTCAGATAACTTTTTTTTTCTTTTTTCCCATTGTTTGGGTGCAAAATAAGGACAAAAACAGAAAACCAAAATATTTTAGATAACTTTTTTTTTATTTTTTCTTGTTATTTGGCTGCAAAATAAGGACAAAAACAGAAAACCAAAATATTTCAGATAACTTTTTTTTTCTTTTTTTCCGTTATTTGGATGCAAAATAAGAACAAAAATAGAAAACCAAAATATTTCAAATAACTTTTTTTTTTATTTGTTCCCGTTATTTGGGTGCAAAATAAGGACAAAAACAGAAAACCAAAATATTTCAGGTACTTTTTTTTTCTTTTCTCCTGTTATTTAGGTGCAAAATAAGGACAAAAACAGAAAACCAAAATATTTCAGATAACTTTTTTTTAATTTTTTGCCGTTATTTGGGTGCAAAATTAGGACAAAAACAGAAAACCAAAATATTTCATATAACTTTTTTATGCTTTTTTGCCGTTACTTTGGTGCAAAATAAGGACAAAAACAGAAAACCAAAATATTTCAAATAACTTTTTTTTTATTTTTTCCCGTTATTTGGGTGCAAAATAAGGACAAAAACAGAAAACCAAAATATTTCAGATAACCTTTTTTTTCTTTATTCCCGTTATTTGGGTGCAAAATAAGAACAAAAACAGAAAACCAAAATATTTCAAATTACTTTTTTTTTATTTTTTCCCGTTATTTGGGTGCAAAATATGGACAAAAAATGAAAACCAAAATATTTCAGATAACTTTTTTTTTATTTTTTCCCGTTATTTGGGTGCAAAATAAGGACAAAAACAGAAAACCAAAATATTTCAGATAACTTTTTTTTCTTTTTTGCCGTTATTTTGGTGCAAAATAAGGACAAAAACAGAAAACCAAATTATTTCAAATAACTATTTTTTTAATTTTTTCCCGTTATTTGGGTGCAAAATAAGGACAAAAACAGAAAACCAAAATATTTCAGATAACTTTTTTTTTCTTTTTTTCCGTTATTTGGATGCAAAATAAGAACAAAAATAGAAAACCAAAATATTTCAAATAACTTTTTTTTTTATTTGTTCCCGTTATTTGGGTGCAAAATAAGGACAAAAACAGAAAACCAAAATATTTCAGGTAACTTTTTTTTTCTTTTCTCCTGTTATTTAGGTGCAAAATAAGGACAAAAACAGAAAACCAAAATATTTCAGATAACTTTTTTTTAATTTTTTGCCGTTATTTGGGTGCAAAATTAGAACAAAAACAGAAAACCAAAATATTTCATATAACTTTTTTTTGCTTTTTTGCCGTTATTTTGGCGCAAAATAAGGACAAAAACAGAAAACCAAAATATTTCAAATAACTTTTTTTTTATTTTTTCCCGTTATTTGGGTGGAAAATAAGGACAAAAACAGAAAACCAAAATATTTCAGATAACTTTTTTTTTCTTTATTCCCGTTATTTGGGTGCAAAATAAGAACAAAAACAGAAAACCAAAATATTTCAAATTACTTTTTTTTTATTTTTTCCCGTTATTTGGGTGCAAAATAAGGACAAAAAATGAAAACCAAAATATTTCAGATAACTTTTTTTTTATTTTTTCCCGTTATTTGGGTGCAAAATAAGGACAAAAACAGAAAACCAAAATATTTCAAATAACGTTTTTTTTATTTTTTCTCTTTATTTGGGTGCAAAATAAGGACAAAAATTGAAAACCAAAATATTTCAGATAACTTTTTTTTCCTTTTTTTCCGTTAATTGGGTGCAAAATAAGGACAAAAAATGAAAACCAAAATATTTCAGATAACTTTTTTTTTATTTTTTCCCGTTATTTGGGTGCAAAATAAGGACAAAATCAGAAACCCAAAATTTTTCAAATAACTTTTTTTTATTTTTTCTCGTTATTTGGGTGCAAAATAAGGACAAAAACAGAAAATCAAAATATTTCAAATAACTTTTTTTTTATTTTTTAATTGGGTGCAAAATAAGGACAAAAACAGAAAACCAAAATATTTCAGATAACTTTTTTTTCTGTTTTCCTGTTATTTGGGTGCATAATAAGGACAAAAACAGAAAACCAAAATATTTCAGATAACTTTTTTTTTCTTTTTTTCCGTTAATTAGGTGCAAAATAAGGACAAAATCAGAAACCCAAAATTTTTCAAATAACTTTTTTTTATTTTTTCTCGTTATTTGGGTGCAAAATAAGGACAAAAACAGAAAACCAAAATATTTCAAATAACTTTTTTTTAATTTTTTCCCGTTAATTGGGTGCAAAATAAGGACAAAAACAGAAAACCAAAATATTTCAGATAACTTTTTTTTTCTGTTTTCCCGTTATTTAGGTGCAAAATAAGGACAAAAACAGAAAACCAAAATATTTCAAATAACTTTTTTTTTATTTTTTCCCGTTATTTGGGTGCAAAATAAGGACAAAAACAGAAAACCAAAATATTTCAAATAACATTTTTTTTTTTTTTTTCCCGTTGTTTGGGTGCAAAATAAGGACAAAAACAGAAAACGAAAATATTTCAGATAACTTTTTTTTTCTTTTTTCCCGTTATTTGGGTGCAAAATAAGGACAAAAACAGAAAACCAAAATATTTCAGATAACTTTTTTTTTATTTTTTCCCGTTATTTGGGTGCAAAATAAGGACAAAAACAGAAAACCAAAATATTTCAGATAACTTTTATAAAACAGAAAACCAAAATATTTTGGATAACTTTTTTTTTCTTTTTTTCCGTTATTTGGATGCAAAATAAGGACAAAAACAGAAAACCAAAATATTTCAGGTAACTTTTTTTTTCTTTTTTCCTGTTATTTAGGTGCAAAATAAGGACAAAAACAGAAAACCAAAATATTTCAGATAACTTTTTTTTTATTTTTTCCCGTTATTTGGCTGCAAAATAAGGACAAAAACAGAAAACCAAAATATTTCAGATAACTTTTTTTTAATTTTTTGCCATTATTTGGGTGCAAAATAAAGACAAAAACAGAAAACCAAAATATTTCAGATAACTTTTTTTTTCTTTTTTGCCGTTATTTTGGTGCAAAATAAGGACAAAAACAGAAAACCAAAATATTTCAAATAACTTTTTTTTTATTTTTTCCCTTATTTGGGTGCAAAATAAGGACAAAAACAGAAAACCAAAATATTTCAAATAACTTTTTTTTTATTTTTTCCCGTTATTTGGGTGCGAAATAAGGACAAAAACAGAAAACCAAAATATTTCAAATAACTTTTTTTTTATTTTTTCCCGTTATTTTGGTGTAAAATAAGGACAAAAACAGAAAACCAAAATATTTCAGATAACTTTTTTTTTCTTTTTTGCCGTTATTTTGGTGCAAAATAAGGACAAAAACAGAAAACCAAAATATTTCAGATAACTTTTTTTTTCTTTTTTTCCGTTAATTAGGTGCAAAATAAGGACAAAATCAGAAACCCAAAATTTTTCAAATAACTTTTTTTTATTTTTTCTCGTTATTTGTGTGCAAAATAAGGACAAAAACAGAAAACCAAAATATTTCAGATAACTTTTTTTTCATTTTTTCCCGTTATTTTGGTGTAAAATAAGGACAAAAACAGAAAACCAAAATATTTCAGATAACTTTTTTTTTCTTTTTTGCCGTTATTTTGGTGCAAAATAAGGACAAAAACAGAAAACCAAAATATTTCAGATAACTTTTTTTTTCTTTTTTTCCGTTAATTAGGTGCAAAATAAGGACAAAATCAGAAAACCAAAATTTTTCAAATAACTTTTTTTAATTTTTTCTCGTTATTTGTGTGCAAAATAAGGACAAAAACAGAAAACCAAAATATTTCAAATAACTTTTTTTTAATTTTTTGCCGTTATTTGGGTGCAAAATAAGGACAAAAACAGAAAACCAAAATATTTCAGATAACTCTTTTTTTCTTTTTTGCCGTTATTTTGGTGCAAAATAAGGGCAAAAACAGAAAACCAAAATATTTCAAATAACTTTTTTTTTATTTTTCCCCGTTATTTGGGTGCAAAATAAGGACAAAAACAGAAAACCAAATTATTTGAGATAACTTTTTTTTTCTTTTTTCCCATTGTTTGGGTGCAAAATAAGGACAAAAACAGAAAACCAAAATATTTTAGATAACTTTTTTTTTATTTTTTCTTGTTATTTGGCTGCAAAATAAGGACAAAAACAGAAAACCAAAATATTTCAGATAACTTTTTTTTAATTTTTTGCCGTTATTTGGGTGCAAAATAAGGACAAAAACAGAAAAGCAAAATATTTCAGATAACTTTTTTTTTCTTTTTTGCCGTTATTTGGGTGCAAAATAAGGACAAAAACAGAAAACCAAAATATTTCAGATAACTTTTTTTTCTTTTTTGCCGTTATTTTGGTGCAAAATAAGGACAAAAACAGAAAACCAAAATATTTCAAATAACTTTTTTTTTATTTTTCCCCGTTATTTGGGTGCAAAATAAGGACAAAAACAGAACACCAAAATATTTCAGATAACTTTTTTTTTCTTTTTTTCCGTTATTTGGATGCAAAATAAGAACAAAAATAGAAAACCAAAATATTTCAAATTACTTTTTTTTTTATTTGTTCCCGTTATTTGGGTGCAAAATAAGGACAAAAACAGAAAACCAAAATATTTCAGGTAACTTTTTTTTTCTTTTCTCCCATTGTTTGGGTGCAAAATAAGGACAAAATCAGAAACCCAAAATTTTTCAAATAACTTTTTTTTATTTTTTCTCTTTATTTGGGTGCAAAATAAGGACAAAAACAGAAAACCAAAATATTTCAAATAACTTTTTTTTTATTTTTTCCCGTTAATTGGGTGCAAAATAAGGACAAAAACAGAAAACCAAAAAATTTCAGATAACTTTTTTTTTCTGTTTTCCCGTTATTTGGGTGCATAATAAGGACAAAAACAGAAAACCAAAATATTTCAGATAACTTTTTTTTAATATTTTGCCGTTATTTGGGTGCAAAATAAGGACAAAAACAGAAAACCAAAATATATCAGATAACTTTTTTTTTCTTTTGTGCCGTTATTTTGGTGCAAAATAAGGACAAAAACATAAAACCAAAATATTTCAAATAACTTTTTTTTTTTGTTTTTTCCCGTTGTTTGGGTGCAAAATAAGGACAAAAACAGAAAACCAAAATATTTTAGATAACTTTTTTTTAATTTTTTGCCGTTATTTGGGTGCAAAATAAGGACAAAAACAGAAAACCAAAATATTTCAGATAACTTTTTTTTTCTTTTGTGCCGTTATTTGGGTGCAAAATAAGGACAAAAACAGAAAACCAAAATATTTCAGATAACTTTTTTTTTCTTTTTTGCCGTTATTTTGGTGCAAAATAAGGACAAAAACTGAAAACCAAAATATTTCAAATTACTTTTTTTTTATTTTTTGCCGTTATGGGTGCAAAATAAGGACAAAAACAGAAAACCAAAATATTTCAAATACCTTTTTTTTTATTTTTTCCCGTTATTTGGGTGCGAAATAAGGACAAAAACAGAAAACCAAAATATTACAAATTACTTTTTTTTTTATTTTTTCCCGTTATTTGGGTGCAAAATAAGGACAAAAACAGAAAACCAAAATATTTCAAATAACTTTTTTTTTATTTTTTCCCGTTATTTTGGTGTAAAATAAGGACAAAAACAGAAAACCAAAATATTTCAGATAACTTTTTTTTTCTTTTTTGCCGTTATTTTGGTGCAAAATAAGGACAAAAACAGAAAACCAAAATATTTCAGATAACTTTTTTTTTCTTTTTTTCCGTTAATTAGGTGCAAAATAAGGACAAAATCAGAAACCCAAAATTTTTCAAATAACTTTTTTTTATTTTTTCTCGTTATTTGTGTGCAAAATAAGGACAAAAACAGAAAACCAAAATATTTCAGATAACTTTTTTTTCATTTTTTCCCGTTATTTTGGTGTAAAATAAGGACAAAAACAGAAAACCAAAATATTTCAGATAACTTTTTTTTTCTTTTTTGCCGTTATTTTGGTGCAAAATAAGGACAAAAACAGAAAACCAAAATATTTCAGATAACTTTTTTTTTCTTTTTTTCCGTTAATTAGGTGCAAAATAAGGACAAAATCAGAAACCCAAAATTTTTCAAATAACTTTTTTTAATTTTTTCTCGTTATTTGTGTGCAAAATAAGGACAAAAACAGAAAACCAAAATATTTCAAATAACTTTTTTTTAATTTTTTGCCGTTATTTGGGTGCAAAATAAGGACAAAAACAGAAAACCAAAATATTTCAGATAACTCTTTTTTTCTTTTTTGCCGTTATTTTGGTGCAAAATAAGGGCAAAAACAGAAAACCAAAATATTTCAAATAACTTTTTTTTTATTTTTCCCCGTTATTTGGGTGCAAAATAAGGACAAAAACAGAAAACCAAATTATTTGAGATAACTTTTTTTTTCTTTTTTCCCATTGTTTGGGTGCAAAATAAGGACAAAAACAGAAAACCAAAATATTTTAGATAACTTTTTTTTTATTTTTTCTTGTTATTTGGCTGCAAAATAAGGACAAAAACAGAAAACCAAAATATTTCAGATAACTTTTTTTTAATTTTTTGCCGTTATTTGGGTGCAAAATAAGGACAAAAACAGAAAACCAAAATATTTCAGATAACTTTTTTTTTCTTTTTTGCCGTTATTTTGGTGCAAAATAAGGACAAAAACAGAAAACCAAAATATTTCAAATAACATTTTTTTTAATTTTCCCCGTTATTTGGGTGCAAAATAAGGACAAAAACAGAAAACCAAAATATTTCAGATAACTTTTTTTTCTTTTTTGCCGTTATTTTGGTGCAAAATAAGGACAAAATCAGAAAACCAAAATATTTCAAATAACTTTTTTTTTATTTTTCCCCGTTATTTGGGTGCAAAATAAGGACAAAAACAGAACACCAAAATATTTCAGATAACTTTTTTTTTCTTTTTTTCCGTTATTTGGATGCAAAATAAGAACAAAAATAGAAAACCAAAATATTTCAAATTACTTTTTTTTTTATTTGTTCCCGTTATTTGGGTGCAAGATAAGGACAAAAACAGAAAACCAAAATATTTCAGATAACTTTTTTTTAATTTTTTGCCGTTATTTGGGTGCAAAATTAGGACAAAAACAAAAAACCAAAATATTTCATATAACTTTTTTGTGCTTTTTTGCCGTTATTTTGGTGCAAAATAAGGACAAAAACAGAAAACCAAAATATTTCAAATAACTTTTTTTTTATTTTTTCCCGTTATTTGGGTGCAAAATAAGGACAAAAACAGAAAACCAAAATATTTCAGATAACTTTTTTTTTCTTTTTTTCCGTTAATTAGGTGCAAAATAAGGACAAAATCAGAAACCCAAAATTTTTCAAATAACTTTTTTTTATTTTTTCTCGTTATTTGGGTGCAAAATAAGGACAAAAACAGAAAACCAAAATATTTCAAATAACTTTTTTTTAATTTTTTCCCGTTAATTGGGTGCAAAATAAGGACAAAAACAGAAAACCAAAATATTTCAGATAACTTTTTTTTTCTGTTTTCCCGTTATTTGGGTGCAAAATAAGGACAAAAACAGAAAACCAAAACATTTCAAATAACTTTTTTCTTCTTTTTTCCCGTTATTTAGGTGCAAAATAAGGACAAAAACAGAAAACCAAAATATTTCAAATAACTTTTTTTTTATTTTTTCCCGTTATTTGGGTGTAAAATAAGGACAAAAACAGAAAACCAAAATATTTCAAATAACTTTTTTTTTATTTTTTGCCGTTATTTGGGTGCAAAATAAGGACAAAAACAGAAAACCAAAATATTTCAGATAACTTTTATAAAACAGAAAACCAAAATATTTTGGATAACTTTTTTTTTCTTTTTATCCGTTAGTTGGGTGCAAAATAAGGACAAAAACAGAAAACCAAAATATTTCAGGTAACTTTTTTTTTCTTTTTTCCTGTTATCTAGGTGCAAAATAAGGACAAAAACAGAAAACCAAAATATTTCAGATAACTTTTTTTTTATTTTTTCCCGTTATTTGGCTGCAAAATAAGGACAAAAACAGAAAACCAAAATATTTCAGATAACTTTTTTTTAATTTTTTGCCATTATTTGGGTGCAAAATAAGGACAAAAACAGAAAACCAAAATATTTCAGATAACTTTTTTTTTCTTTTTTGCCGTTATTTTGGTGCAAACTAAGGACAAAAACAGAAAACCAAAATATTTCAAATAACTTTTTTTTTATTTTTTCCCGTTTATTTGGTGCAAAATAAGGACAAAAACAGAAAACCAAAATATTTCAAATTACTTTTTTTTTATTTTTTCCCGTTATTTGGGTGCAAAATAAGGACAAAAACAGAAAACCAAAATATTTCAGATAACTTTTTTTTTATTTTTTCCCGTTATTTGGGTGCGAAATAAGGACAAAAACAGAAAACCAAAATATTTCAAATAACTTTTTTTTTATTTTTTCCCGTTATTTGGGTGCAAAATAAGCACAAAAACAGAAAACCAAAATTTTTCAGATAACTTTTTTGTTCTTTTTTTCCGTTATTTGGGTGCAAAATAAGGACAAAAACAGAAAACCAAAATATTTCAAATAACTTTTTTTTAATTTTTTCCCGTTAATTGGGTGCAAAATAAGGACAAAAACAGAAAACCAAAATATTTCAGATAACTTTTTTTTTCTGTTTTCCCGTTATTTGGGTGCAAAATAAGGACAAAAACAGAAAACCAAAACATTTCAAATAACTTTTTTCTTCTTTTCCCGTTATTTAGGTGCAAAATAAGGACAAAAACAGAAAACCAAAATATTTCAAATAACTTTTTTTTTATTTTTTCCCGTTATTTGGGTGTAAAATAAGGACAAAAACAGAAAACCAAAATATTTCAAATAACTTTTTTTTTATTTTTTGCCGTTATTTGGGTGCAAAATAAGGACAAAAACAGAAAACCAAAATATTTCAGATAACTTTTATAAAACAGAAAACCAAAATATTTTGGATAACTTTTTTTTTCTTTTTATCCGTTAGTTGGGTGCAAAATAAGGACAAAAACAGAAAACCAAAATATTTCAGGTAACTTTTTTTTTCTTTTTTCCTGTTATCTAGGTGCAAAATAAGGACAAAAACAGAAAACCAAATTATTTCAGATAACTTTTTTTTTATTTTTTCCCGTTATTTGGCTGCAAAATAAGGACAAAAACAGAAAACCAAAATATTTCAGATAACTTTTTTTTAATTTTTTGCCATTATTTGGGTGCAAACTAAGGACAAAAACAGAAAACCAAAATATTTCAAATTACTTTTTTTTTATTTTTTCCCGTTATTTGGGTGCAAAATAAGGACAAAATCAGAAACCCAAAATTTTTCAAATAACTTTTTTTTATTTTTTCTCTTTATTTGGGGGCAAAATAAGGACAAAAACAGAAAACCAAAATATTTCAAATAACTTTTTTTTTATTTTTTCCCGTTAATTGGGTGCAAAATAAGGACAAAAACAGAAAACCAAAAAATTTCAGATAACTTTTTTTTTCTGTTTTCCCGTTATTTGGGTGCATAATAAGGACAAAAACAGAAAACCAAAATATTTCAGATAACTTTTTTTTAATTTTTTGCCGTTATTTGGGTGCAAAATAAGGACAAAAACAGAAAACCAAAATATATCAGATAACTTTTTTTTTCTTTTGTGCCGTTATTTTGGTGCAAAATAAGGACAAAAACAGAAAACCAAAATATTTCAAATAACTTTTTTTTTTTGTTTTTTCCCGTTGTTTGGGTGCAAAATAAGGACAAAAACAGAAAACCAAAATATTTTAGATAATTTTTTTTAATTTTTTGCCGTTATTTGGGTGCAAAATAAGGACAAAAACAGAAAACCAAAATATTTCAGATAACTTTTTTTTTCTTTTCTGCCGTTATTTGGGTGCAAAATAAGGACAAAAACAGAAAACCAAAATATTTCTGATAACTTTTTTTTTCTTTTTTGCCGTTATTTTGGTGCAAAATAAGGACAAAAACAGAAAACCAAAATATTTCAAATTACTTTTTTTTTATTTTTTCCCGTTATTTGGGTGCAAAATAAGGACAAAAACAGAAAACCAAAATATTTCAAATAACTTCTTTTTTATTTTTTCCCGTTATTTGGGTGCGAAATAAGGACAAAAACAGAAAACCAAAATATTTCAAATTACTTTTTTTTTTATTTTTTCCCGTTATTTGGGTGCAAAATAAGGACAAAAACAGAAAACCAAAATATTTCAAATAACTTTTTTTTTATTTTTTCCCGTTATTTGGGTGCAAAATAAGGACAAAAACAGAAAACCAAAATATTTCAGATAACTTTTTTTTTCTTTTTTTCCGTTAATTAGGTGCAAAATAAGGACAAAATCAGAAACCCAAAATTTTTCAAATAACTTTTTTTTATTTTTTCTCGTTATTTGTGTGCAAAATAAGGACAAAAACAGAAAACCAAAATATTTCAGATAACTTTTTTTTCATTTTTTCCCGTTATTTTGGTGTAAAATAAGGACAAAAACAGAAAACCAAAATATTTCAAATAACTTTTTTTTTATTTTTTGCCGTTATTTGGGTGCAAAATAAGGACAAAAACAGAAAACCAAAATATTTTGGATAACTTTTTTTTTCTTTTTTTCTGTTATTTGGGTGCAAAATAAAGACAAAAACAGAAAACCAAAATATTTCAGGTAACTTTTTTTTTCTTTTTTCCTGTTATTTAGGTGCAAAATAAGGACAAAAACAGAAAACCAAAATATTTCAGATAACTTTTTTTTTATTTTTTCTTGTTATTTGGCTGCAAAATAAGGACAAAAACAGAAAACCAAAATAATTCAGAAAACTTTTTTTTAATTTTTTGCCGTTATTTGGATGCAAAATAAGGACAAAAACAGAAAACCAAAATATTTCAGATAACTTTTTTTTTCTTTTTTGCCGTTATTTTGGTGCAAAATAAGGACAAAAACAGAAAACCAAAATATTTCAAATAACTTTTTTTTTATTTTTTCCCGTTATTTGGGTGCAAAATAAGTACAAAAACAGAAAACCAAAATATTTCAGATAACTTTTTTTTTCTGTTTTCCCGTTATTTGGGTGCATAATAAGGACAAAAACAGAAAACCAAAATATTTCAGATAACTTTTTTTTTCTTTTTTTCCGTTAATTAGGTGCAAAATAAGGACAAAATCAGAAACCCAAAATTTTTCAAATAACTTTTTTTTATTTTTTCTCGTTATTTGTGTGCAAAATAAGGACAAAAACAGAAAACCAAAATATTTCAGATAACTTTTTTTTCATTTTTTCCCGTTATTTTGGTGTAAAATAAGGACAAAAACAGAAAACCAAAATATTTCAAATAACTTTTTTTTTATTTTTTGCCGTTATTTGGGTGCAAAATAAGGACAAAAACAGAAAACCAAAATATTTTGGATAACTTTTTTTTTCTTTTTTTCTGTTATTTGGGTGCAAAATAAAGACAAAAACAGAAAACCAAAATATTTCAGGTAACTTTTTTTTTCTTTTTTCCTGTTATTTAGGTGCAAAATAAGGACAAAAACAGAAAACCAAAATATTTCAGATAACTTTTTTTTTATTTTTTCTTGTTATTTGGCTGCAAAATAAGGACAAAAACAGAAAACCAAAATAATTCAGAAAACTTTTTTTTAATTTTTTGCCGTTATTTGGATGCAAAATAAGGACAAAAACAGAAAACCAAAATATTTCAGATAACTTTTTTTTTCTTTTTTGCCGTTATTTTGGTGCAAAATAAGGACAAAAACAGAAAACCAAAATATTTCAAATAACTTTTTTTTTATTTTTTCCCGTTAATTGGGTGCAAAATAAGTACAAAAACAGAAAACCAAAATATTTCAGATAACTTTTTTTTTCTGTTTTCCCGTTATTTGGGTGCATAATAAGGACAAAAACAGAAAACCAAAATATTTCAGATAACTTTTTTTTAATTTTTTGCCGTTATTTGGGTGCAAAATAAGGACAAAAACAGAAAACCAAAATATATCAGATAACTTTTTTTTTCTTTTGTGCCGTTATTTTGGTGCAAAATAAGGACAAAAACAGAAAACCAAAATATTTCAAATAACTTTTTTTTTTTTGTTTTTTCCCGTTGTTTGGGTGCAAAATAAGGACAAAAACAGAAAACCAAAATATTTTAGATAACTTTTTTTTTATTTTTTCTTGTTATTTGGCTGCAAAATAAGGACAAAAACAGAAAACCCAAATATTTCAGATAACTTTTTTTTAATTTTTTGCCGTTATTTGGGTGCAAAATAAGGACAAAAACAGAAAACCAAAATATTTCAGAAAACTTTTTTTTTCTTTTGTGCCGTTATTTTGGTGCAAAATAAGGACAAAAACAGAAAACCAAATTATTTCAGATAACTTTTTTTTTCTTTTTTCCCGTTGTTTGGGTGCAAAATAAGGACAAAAACAGAAAACCAAAATATTTTAGATAACTTTTTTTTTATTTTTTCTTGTTATTTGGCTGCAAAATAAGGACAAAAACAGAAAACCAAAATATTTCAGATAACTTTTTTTTAATTTTTTGCCGTTATTTGGGTGCAAAATAAGGACAAAAACAGAAAACCAAAATATTTCAGATAACTTTTTTTTTCTTTTTTGCCGTTATTTTGGTGCAAAATAAGGACAAAAACAAAAAACCAAAATATTTCAAATAACTTTTTTTTTATTTTTTCCCGTTATTTGGGTGCAAAATAAGGACAAAAACAGAAAACCAAAATATTTCAGATAACTTTTTTTTTCTTTATTCCCGTTATTTGGGTGCAAAATAAGAACAAAAACAGAAAACCAAAATATTTCAAATTACTTTTTTTTTATTTTTTCCCGTTATTTGGGTGCAAAATAAGGACAAAAACAGAAAACCAAAATATTTCAAATAACTTTTTTTGAATTTTTTGCCGTTATTTGGGTGCAAAATTAGGACACAAACAGAAAACCTAAATATTTCATATAACTTTTTTTTTTTTTTTTGCCGTTATTTTGGTGCAAAATAAGGACAAAAACAGAAAACCAAAATATTTCAAATAACTTTTTTTTTATTTTTTCCCGTTATTTGGGTGCAAAATAAGGACAAAAACAGAAAACCAAAATATTTCAGATAACTTTTTTTTTCTTTATTCCCGTTATTTGGGTGCAAAATAAGAACAAAAACAGAAAACCAAAATATTTCAAATTACTTTTTTTTTATTTTTTTCCCGTTATTTGGGTGCAAAATAAGGACAAAAACAGAAAACCAAAATATTTCAGATAACTTTTTTTTTATTTTTTCCCGTTATTTGGGTGCAAAATAAGGACAAAAACAGAAAACCAAAATATTTCAAATAACTTTTTTTTTATTTTTTCTCGTTATTTGGGTGCAAAATAAGGACAAAAATAGAAAACCAAAATATTTCAGATAACTTTTTTTTCCTTTTTTTCCGTTAATTAGATGCAAAATAAGGACAAAATCAGAAACCCAAAATTTTTCAAATAACTTTTTTTTATTTTTTCTCGTTATTTGGGTGCAAAATAAGGACAAAAACAGAAAATCAAAATATTTCAAATAATTTTTTTTTTTTATTTTTTCCCGTTAATTGGGTGCAAAATAAGGACAAAAACAGAAAACCAAAATATTTCAGATAACTTTTTTTTCTGTTTTCCCGTTATTTGGGTGCATAATAAAGACAAAAACAGAAAACCAAAATATTTCAGATAACTTTTTTTTTCTTTTTTTCCGTTAATTAGGTGCAAAATAAGGACAAAATCAGAAACCCAAAATTTTTCAAATAACTTTTTTTTATTTTTTCTCGTTATTTGGGTGCAAAATAAGGACAAAAACAGAAAACCAAAATATTTCAAATAACTTTTTTTTAATTTTTTCCCGTTAATTGGGTGCAAAATAAAGACAAAAACAGAAAACCAAAATATTTCAGATAACTTTTTTTTCTGTTTTCCCGTTATTTGGTGCAAAATAAGGACAAAAACAGAAAACCAAAACATTTCAAATAACTTTTTTCTTCTTTTCCCGTTATTTAGGTGCAAAATAAGGACAAAAACAGAAAACCAAAATATTTCAAATAACTTTTTTTTTATTTTTTCCCGTTATTTGGGTGCAAAATAAGGACAAAAACAGAAAACCAAAATATTTAAAATAACATTTTTTTTAATTTTTTCCTGTTATTTGGGTGCAAAATAAGGACAAAAACAGAAAACGAAACTATTTCAGATAACTTTTTTTTTCTTTTTTCCCGTTATTTGGGTGCAAAATAAGGACAAAAACAGAAAACCAAAATATTTCAGATAACTTTTTTTTTATTTTTTCCCGTTATTTGGGTGTAAAATAAGGACAAAAACAGAAAACCAAAATATTTCAAATAACTTTTTTTTTATTTTTTGCCGTTATTTGGGTGCAAAATAAGGACAAAAACAGAAAACCAAAATATTTCAGATAACTTTTATAAAACAGAAAACCAAAATATTTTGGATAACTTTTTTTTTCTTTTTTTCAGTTATTTGGGTGCAAAATAAGGACAAAAACAGAAAACCAAAATATTTCAGGTAACTTTTTTTTTCTTTTTTCCTGTTATTTAGGTGCAAAATAAGGACAAAAACAGAAAACCAAAATATTTCAGATAACTTTTTTTTATTTTTTCCCGTTATTTGGCTGCAAAATAAGGACAAAAACAGAAAACCAAAATATTTCAGATAACTTTTTTTTAATTTTTTGCCGTTATTTGGGTGCAAAATAAGGACAAAAACAGAAAACCAAAATATTTCAGATAACTTTTTTTTCTTTTTTGCCGTTATTTTGGTGTAAAATAAGGACAAAAACAGAAAACCAAAATATTTCAAATAACTTTTTTTTTATTTTTTCCCGTTATTTTGGTGCAAAATAAGGACAAAAACAGAAAACCAAAATATTTCAGATAACTTTTTTTTTCTTTATTCCCGTTATTTGGGTGCAAAATAAGAACAAAAACAGAAAACCAAAATATTTCAAATTACTTTTTTTTATTTTTTCCCGTTATTTGGGTGCAAAATAAGGACAAAAACAGAAAACCAAAATATTTCAAATAACTTTTTTTTTATTTTTTCCCGTTATTTGGGTGCAAAATAAGGACAAAAACAGAAAACCATAATATTTCAAATAACTTTTTTTTTATTTTTTCCCGTTATTTGGGTGCAAAATAAGGACAAAAACAGAAAACCAAAATATTTCAGATAACTTTTTTTTCTTTTGTGCCGTTATTTTGGTGCAAAATAAGGACAAAAACAGAAAACCAAAATATTTCAGATAACTTTTTTTTTTTGTTTTTTCCCGTTGTTTGGGTGCAAAATAAGGACAAAAACAGAAAACCAAAATATTTCAAATAACTTTTTTTTTATTTTTTCCCGTTATTTGGGTGCAAAATAAGGACCAAAACAGAAAACCAAAATATTTCAGATAACTTTTTTTTTCTTTTTTTCCGTTAATTAGGTGCAAAATAAGGACAAAATCAGAAACCCAAAATTTTTCAAATAACTTTTTTTTATTTTTTCTCTTTATTTGGGTGCAAAATAAGGACAAAAACAGAAAACCAAAATATTTCAAATAACTTTTTTTTCTGTTCTCCCGTTATTTGGGTGCATAATAAGGACAAAAACAGAAAACCAAAATATTTCAGATAACTTTTTTTTAATTTTTTGCCGTTATTTGGGTGCAAAATAAGGACAAAAACAGAAAACCAAAATATATCAGATAACTTTTTTTTCTTTTGTGCCGTTATTTTGGTGCAAAATAAGGATAAAAACAGAAAACCAAAATATTTCAAATAACTTTTTTTTTTTGTTTTTTCCCGTTGTTTGGGTGCAAAATAAGGACAAAAACAGAAAACCAAAATATTTTAGATAACTTTTTTTTTATTTTTTCTTGTTATTTGGCTGCAAAATAAGGACAAAAACAGAAAACCAAAATATTTCAGATAACTTTTTTTTAATTTTTTGCCGTTATTTGGGTGCAAAATAAGGACAAAAACAGAAAACCAAAATTTTTCAGATAACTTTTTTTTTGTTTTGTGCCGTTATTTTGGTGCAAAATAAGGACAAAAACAGAAAACCAAATTATTTCAGATAACTTTTTTTTTCTTTTTTCCCGTTGTTTGGGTGCAAAATAAGGACAAAAACAGAAAACCAAAATATTTTAGATAACTTTTTTTTTAACTTTTCTTGTTATTTGGCTGCAAAATAAGGACAAAAACAGAAAACCAAAATATTTCAGATAACTTTTTTTTTCTTTTTTGCCGTTATTTTGGTGCAAAATAAGGACAAAAACAGAAAACCTAAATATTTCAAATTACTTTTTTTTTATTTTTTCCCGTTATTTGGGTGCAAAATAAGGACAAAAACAGAAAACCAAAATATTTCAAATAACTTTTTTTTTATCTTTTCCCGTTATTTGGGTGCGAAATAAGGACAAAAACAGAAAACCAAAATATTTCAAATAACTTTTTTTTTATTTTTTCCCGTTATTTGGGTGCAAAATAAGGACCAAAACAGAAAACCAAAATATTTCAGATAACTTTTTTTTTCTTTTTTTCCGTTAATTAGGTGCAAAATAAGGACAAAATCAGAAACCCAAAATTTTTCAAATAACTTTTTTTTATATTTTCTCGTTATTTGTGTGCAAAATAAGGACAAAAACAGAAAACCAAAATATTTCAGATAACTTTTTTTTCATTTTTTCCCGTTATTTTGGTGTAAAATAAGGACAAAAACAGAAAACCAAAATATTGCAAATAACTTTTTTTTTTATTTTTTGCCGTTATTTGGGTGCAAAATAAGGACAAAAACAGAAAACCAAAATATTTCAGATAACTTTTTTTTTCTTTTTTCCCGTTATTTAGGTGCAAAATAAGGACAAAAACAGAAAACCAAAATATTTCAGATAACTTTTTTTTTATTTTTTCTTGTTATTTGGCTACAAAATAAGGACAAAAACAGAAAACCAAAATAATTCAGAAAACTTTTTTTTAATTTTTTGCCGTTATTTGGATGCAAAATAAGGACAAAAACAGAAAACCAAAATATTTCAGATAACTTTTTTTTTCTTTTTTGCCGTTATTTTTTGGTGCAAAATAAGGACAAAAACAGAAAACCAAAATATTTCAAATAACTTTTTTTTTATTTTTTCCCGTTATTTTGATGCAAAATAAGGACAAAAACAGAAAACCAAAATATTTCAGATATCTTTTTTTTTCTTTATTCCCGTTATTTGGGTGCAAAATAAGAACAAAAACAGAAAACCAAAATATTTCAAATTACTTTTTTTTTATTTTTTCCCGTTATTTGGGTGCAAAATAAGGACAAAAACAGAAAACCAAAATATTTCAAATAACTTTTTTTTTATTTTTTCCCGTTAATTGGGTGCAAAATAAGGACAAAAACAGAAAACCAAAATATTTCAGATAACTTTTTTTTTCTGTTTTCCCGTTATTTGGGTGCATAATAAGGAGAAAAACAGAAAACCAAAATATTTCAGATAACTTTTTTTAATTTTTTGCCGTTATTTGGGTGCAAAATAAGGACAAAAACAGAAAACCAAAATATATCAGATAACTTTTTTTTTATTTTTTCTTGTTATTTGGCTGCAAAATAAGGACAAAAACAGAAAACCAAAATATTTCAGATAACTTTTTTTTAATTTTTTGCCGTTATTTGGGTGCAAAATAAGGACAAAAACAGAAAACCAAAATATTTCAGATAACTTTTTTTTAATTTTTTGCCGTTATTTTGGTGCAAAATAAGGACAAAAACAGAAAACCAAAATATTTTAGATAAGTTTTTTTTTATTTTTTCTTGTTATTTGGCTGCAAAATAAGGACAAAAACAGAAAACCCAAATATTTCAGATAACTTTTTTTTAATTTTTTGCCGTTATTTGGTTGCAAAATAAGGACAAAAACAGAAAACCAAAATATTTCAGATAACTTTTTTTTTCTTTTGTGCCGTTATTTTGGTGCAAAATAAGGACAAAAACAGAAAACCAAATTATTTCAGATAACTTTTTTTTTCTTTTTTCCCGTTGTTTGGGTGCAAAATAAGGACAAAAACAGAAAACCAAAATATTTTAGATAACTTTTTTTTTATTTTTTCTTGTTATTTGGCTGCAAAATAAGGACAAAAACAGAAAACCAAAATATTTCAGATAACTTTTTTTTAATTTTTTGCCGTTATTTGGGTGCAAAATAAGGACAAAAACAGAAAACCAAAATATTTCAGATAACTTTTTTTTTCTTTTTTGCCGTTATTTTGGAGCAAAATAAGGACAAAAACAGAAAACCAAAATATTTCAAATAACTTTTTTTTTATTTTTTCCCGTTATTTGGGTGCAAAATAAGGACAAAAACAGAAAACCAAAATATTTCAGATAACTTTTTTTTTCTTTATTCCCGTTATTTGGGTGCAAAATAAGAACAAAAACAGAAAACCAAAATATTTCAAATTACTTTTTTTTTATTTTTTCCCGTTATTTGGGTGCAAAATAAGGACAAAAACAGAAAACCAAAATATTTCAAATAACTTTTTTTTTATTTTTTCCCGTTATTTGGGTGCAAAATAAGAACAAAAACAGAAAACCAAAATATTTCAAATTACTTTTTTTTTATTTTTTCCCGTTATTTGGGTGCAAAATAAGGGCAAAAATAGAAAACCAAAATATTTCAAATAACTTTTTTTTTATTTTTTCCCGTTATTTGGGTGCAAAATAAGGACAAAAACAGAAAACCAAAATATTTCAAATAACTTTTTTTTTTTGTTTTTTCCCGTTGTTTGGGTGCAAAATAAGGACAAAAACAGAAAACCGAAATATTTTAGATAACTTTTTTTTTATTTTTTCTTGTTATTTGGCTGCAAAATAAGGACAAAAACAGAAAACCAAAATATTTCGAATACTTTTTTTTAATTTTTTGCCGTTATTTGGGTGCAAAATAAGGACAAAAACAGAAAACCAAAATATTTCAGATAACTTTTTTGTTCTTTTTTTCCGTTAATTAGGTGCAAAATAAGGACAAAATCAGAAACCCAAAATTTTTCAAATAACTTTTTTTTATTTTTTCTCTTTATTTGGGTGCAAAATAAGGACAAAAACAGAAAACCAAAATATTTCAAATAACTTTTTTTTTATTTTTTCCCGTTAATTGGGTGCAAAATAAGGACAAAAACAGAAAACCAAAATATTTCAGATAACTTTTTTTTTCTGTTTTCCCGTTATTTGGGTGCATAATAAGGACAAAAACAGAAAACCAAAATATTTCAGATAACTTTTTTTTAATTTTTTGCCGTTATTTGGGTGCATAATAAGGACAAAAACAGAAAACCAAAATATTTCAGATAACTTTTTTTTTCTTTTGTGCCGTTATTTTGGTGCAAAATAAGGACAAAAACAGAAAACCAAATTATTTCAGATAACTTTTTTTTTCTTTTTTCCCGTTGTTTGGGTGCAAAATCAGGACAAAAACAGAAAACCAAAATATTTCAGATAACTTTTTTTTTCTTTTGTGCCGTTATTTTGGTGCAAAATAAGGACAAAAACAGAAAACCAAATTATTTCAGATAACTTTTTTTTTCTTTTTTCCCGTTGTTTGGGTGCAAAATCAGGACAAAAACAGAAAACCAAAATATTTTAGATAACTTTTTTTTTATTTTTTCTTGTTATTTGGCTGCAAAATAAGGACAAAAACAGAAAACCAAAATATTTCAGATAACTTTTTTTTAATTTTTTGCCGTTATTTGGGTGCAAAATAAGGACAAAAACAGAAAACCAAAATATTTCAGATAACTTTTTTTTTATTTTGTGCCGTTATTTTGGTGCAAAATAAGGACAAAAACAGAAAACCAAATTATTTCAGATAACTTTTTTTTTCTTTTTTCCCGTTGTTTGGGTGCAAAATCAGGACAAAAACAGAAAACCAAAATATTTTAGATAACTTTTTTTTTATTTTTTCTTGTTATTTGGCTGCAAAATAAGGACAAAACCAGAAAACCAAAATATTTCAGATAACTTTTTTTTAATTTTTTGCCGTTATTTGGGTGCAAAATAAGGACAAAAACAGAAAACCAAAATATTTCAGATAACTTTTTTTTTCTTTTTTGCCGTTATTTTGGTGCAAAATAAGGTCAAAAACAGAAAACCAAAATATTTCAAATAACTTTTTTTTTATTTTTTCCCGTTATTTGGGTGCAAAATATGGACAAAAACAGAAAACCAAAATATTTCAGATATCTTTTTTTTTCTTTATTCCCGTTATTTGGGTGCAAAATAAGAACAAAAACAGAAAACCAAAATATTTCAAATTACTTTTTTTTTATTTTTTCCCGTTATTTGGGTGCAAAATAAGGACAAAAACAGAAAACCAAAATATTTCAAATAACTTTTTTTTTATTTTTTCCCGTTATTTGGGTGCAAAATAAGGACAAAAACAGAAAACCAAAATATTTCAGATAACTTTTTTTTTCTTTTTTTCCGTTAATTAGGTGCAAAATAAGGACAAAATCAGAAACCCAAAATTTTTCAAATAACTTTTTTTTATTTTTTCTCGTTATTTGGGTGCAAAATAAGGACAAAAACAGAAAACCAAAATATTTCAAATAACTTTTTTTTAATTTTTTGCCGTTATTTGGGTGCAAAATAAGGACAAAAACTGAAAACCAAAATATTTCAGATAACTTTTTTTTTCTTTTTTGCCGTTATTTTGGTGCAAAATAAGGACAAAAACAGAATAACAAAATATTTCAAATTACTTTTTTTTTATTTTTTCCCGTTATTTGGGTGCAAAATAAGGACAAAAACAGAAAACCAAAATATTTCAAATAACTTTTTTTTTATTTTTTCCCGTTATTTGGGTGCAAAATAAGGACAAAAACAGAAAACCAAAATATTTCAGATAACTTTTTTTTTCTTTTTTTCCGTTAATTAGGTGCAAAATAAGGACAAAATCAGAAACCCAAAATTTTTCAAATAACTTTTGTTTATTTTTTCTCGTTCTTGAGGTGCAAAATAAGGACAAAAACAGAAAACCAAAATATTTCAAATAACTTTTTTTTAATTTTTTGCCGTTATTTGGGTGCAAAATAAGGACAAAAACTGAAAACCAAAATATTTCAGATAACTTTTTTTTTCTTTTTTGCCGTTATTTTGGTGCAAAATAAGGTCAAAAACAGAAAACCAAAATATTTCAAATAACTTTTTTTTTATTTTTTCCCGTTATTTGGGTGCAAAATATGGACAAAAACAGAAAACCAAAATATTTCAGATATCTTTTTTTTTCTTTATTCCCGTTATTTGGGTGCAAAATAAGAACAAAAACAGAAAACCAAAATATTTCAAATAACTTTTTTTTTATTTTTTCCCGTTCATTGGGTGCAAAATAAGGACAAAAACAGAAAACCAAAATATTTCAGATAACTTTTTTTTTCTGTTTTCCCGTTATTTGGGTGCATAATAAGGACAAAAACAGAAAACCAAAATATTTCAGATAACTTTTTTTTAATTTTTTGCCGTTATTTGGGTGCAAAATAAGGACAAAAACTGAAAACCAAAATATTTCAGATAACTTTTTTTTTCTTTTTTGCCGTTATTTTGGTGCAAAATAAGGACGAAAACAGAATAACAAAATATTTCAAATTACTTTTTTTTTATTTTTTCTTGTTATTTGGCTGCAAAATAAGGACAAAAACAGAAAATCAAAATATCTCAGATAACTTTTTTTTAATTTTTTGCCGTTATTTGGGTGCAAATTAAGGACAAAAACAGAAAACCAAAATATTTCAGATTACTTTTTTTTTCTGTTTTCCCGTTATTTGGGTGCATAATAAGGACAAAAACAGAAAACCAAAATATTTCAGATAACTTTTTTTTTATTTTTTCCCGTTATTTGGGTGCAAAATAAGGACAAAAACAGAAAACCAAATTATTTCAGATAACTTTTTTTTTCTTTTTTCCAGTTGTTTGGGTGCAAAATAAGGACAAAAACAGAAAACCAAAATATTTCAGATATCTTTTTTTTTCTTTTTTCCCGTTATTTGGGTGCAAAATAAGCACAAAAACAGACAACCAAAATATTTCAGATAATTTTTTTTTTATTTTTTCCCGTTATTTGGGTGCAAAATAAGGATAAAAACAGAAAACCAAAATATTTCAAATAACTTTTTTTTTGTTTTTTTCCCGTTATTTGGGTGCAAAATAAGGAGAAAAACAGAAAACCAAAATATTTCAAATAACTTTTTTTTTATTTTTTCCCGATATTTGGGTGCAAAATAAGGACAAAAACAGAAAACCAAAATATTTCAAATAACTTTTTTTTATTTTTTACCGTTATTTGGGTGCAAAATAAGGACAAAAACAGAAAACCAAAAAATTTCAAATAACTTTTTTTTATTTTTTCCCGTTATTTGGGTGCAAAATAAGGACAAAAACAGAAAACCAAAATATTTCAGATAACAGTTTTTTTCTTTATTCCCGCTATTTGGGTGCAAAATAAGAACAAAAACAGAAAACCAAAATATTTAAAATTACTTTTTTTTTCTTTTTTCCCGTTATTTGGGTGCAACATAAGGACAAAAACAGAAAACCAAAATATTTCAAATAACCTTTTTTTATTTTTTCCCGTTATTTAAGTGCAAAATAAGGACAAAAACAGAAAACCAAATTATTTCAGATAACTATTTTTTCTTTTTTCCCGTTGTTTGGGTGCAAAATAAGGACAAAAACAGAAAACCAAAATATTTCAGATAACTTTTTTTTTATTTTTTCTTGTTATTTGGCTGCAAAATAAGGACAAAAACAGAAAACCAAAATATTTCAGATAACTTTTTTTTAATTTTTTGCCGTTATTTGTGTGAAAAATAATTACAAAAACAGAAAACCAAAATATTTCAGATAACTTTTTTTTTCTTTTTTGCCGTTATTTTGGTGCAAAATAAGGACAAAAACAGAAAACCAAAATATTTCAAATAACTTTTTTTTTATTTTTTCCCGTTATTTGGGTGCAAAATAAGGACAAAAACAGAAAACCAAAATATTTCAGATAACTTTTTTTTTCTTTATTCCCGTTATTTGGGTGCAAAATAAGAACAAAAACAGAAAACCAAAATATTTCAAAATACTTTTTTTTTATTTTTTCCCGTTATTTGGGTGCAAAATAAGGACAAAAACAGAAAACCAAAATATTTCAGATAACTTTTTTTTTCTTTATTCCCGTTATTTGGGTGCAAAATAAGAACAAAAACAGAAAACCAAAATATTTCAAATTACTTTTTTTTTATTTTTTCCCGTTATTTGGGTGCAAAATAAAGACAAAAAAAGAAAACCAAAATATTTCAAATAACTTTTGTTTTATTTTTTGCCGTTATTTGAGTGCAAAATAAGCACAAAAACAGAAAACCAAAATATTTCAGATAACTTTTTTTTTCTTTATTCCCGTAATTTGGGTGCAAAATAAGAACAAAAACAGAAAACCAAAATATTTCAAATTACTTTTTTTTTATTTTATCCCGTTATTTGGCTGCAAAATAAGGACAAAAACAGAAAACCAAAATATTTCAAATAACTTTTTTTTTATTTTTTCCCGTTATTTGGGTGCAAAATAAGTACAAAAACAGAAAACCAAAATATTTCAAATAACTTTTTTTTTATTTTTTCCCGTTGTTTGGGTGCAAAATAAGGACAAAAACAGAAAACCAAAATATTTCAGATAACTTTTTTTTTATTTTTTCTTGTTATTTGGCTGCAAAATAAGGACAAAAACAGAAAACCAAAATATTTCAGATAACTTTTTTTTAATTTTTTGCCGTTATTTGGGTGCAAAATAATTACAAAAACAGAAAACCAAAATATTTCAGATAACTTTTTTTTTCTTTTTTGCTGTTATTTTGGTGCAAAATAAGAACAAAAACAGAAAACCAAAATATTTCAAATAACTTTTTTTTTATTTTTTCCCGTTATTTGGGTGCAAAATAAGGACAAAAACAGAAAACCAAAATATTTCAGATAACTTTTTTTTTCTTTATTCCCGTTATTTGGGTGCAAAATAAGAACAAAAACAGAAAACCAAAATATTTCAAAATACTTTTTTTTTATTTTTTCCTGTTATTTGGGTGCAAAATAAGGACAAAAACAGAAAACCAAAATATTTCAGATAACTTTTTTTTTCTTTATTCCCGTTATTTGGGGTGCAAAATAAGAACAAAAACAGAAAACCAAAATATTTCAAATTACTTTTTTTTTATTTTTTCCCGTTATTTGGGTGCAAAATAAAGACAAAAAAAGAAAACCAAAATATTTCAAATAACTTTTGTTTTATTTTTTGCCGTTATTTGGGTGCAAAATAAGCACAAAAACAGAAAACCAAAATATTTCAGATAACTTTTTTTTTATTTTTTCCCGTTATTTGGGTGCAAAATAAGGACAAAAACAGAAAACCAAAATATTTCAAATTACTTTTTTTTTATTTTATCCCGTTATTTGGCTGCAAAATAAGGACAAAAACAGAAAACCAAAATATTTCAAATAACTTTTTTTTTATGTTTTCCCGTTATTTGGGTGCAAAATAAGGACAAAAACAGAAAACCAAAATATTTCAGATAACTTTTTTTTTCTTTATTCCCGTTATTTGGGTGCAAAATAAGAACAAAAACAGAAAACCAAAATATTTCAAATTACATTTTTTTTATTTTTTCCCGTTATTTGGGTGCAAAATAAAGACAAAAACAGAAAACCAAAATATTTCAAATAACTTTTGTTTTATTTTTTGCCGTTATTTGGGTGCAAAATAAGGACAAAAACAGAAAACCAAAATATTTCAGATAACTTTTTTTTTCTTTATTCCCGTTATTTGGGTGCAAAATAAGAACAAAAACAGAAAACCAAAATATTTAAAATTACTTTTTTTTTCTTTTTTCCCGTTATTTGGGTGCAACATAAGGACAAAAACAGAAAACCAAAATATATTTAAAATAACCTTTTTTTATTTTTTCCCGTTATTTAAGTGCAAAATAAGGACAAAAACAGAAAACCAAATTATTTCAGATAACTATTTTTTCTTTTTTCCCGTTGTTTGGGTGCAAAATAAGGACAAAAACAGAAAACCAAAATATTTCAGATAACTTTTTTTTTATTTTTTCTTGTTATTTGGCTGCAAAATAAGGACAAAAACAGAAAACCAAAATATTTCAGATAACTTTTTTTTTATTTTTTCCCGTTATTTGGGTGCAAAATAAGGACAAAAACAGAAAACCAAAATATTTCGGATAACTTTTTTTCTTTTTTTTTGCCGTTATTTTGGTGCAAAATAAGGACAAAAACAGAAAACCAAAATATTTCAAATAACTTTTTTTTTATTTTTTCCCGTTATTTGGGTGCAAAATAAGGACAAAAACAGAAAACCAAAATATTTCACATAACTTTTTTTTTCTTTATTCCCGTTATTTGGGTGCAAAATAAGAACGAAAACAGAAAACCAAAATATTTAAAATTACTTTTTTTTTCTTTTTTCCCGTTATTTGGGTGCAACATAAGGACAAAAACAGAAAACCAAAATATATTTAAAATAACCTTTTTTTATTTTTTCCCGTTATTTAAGTGCAAAATAAGGACAAAAACAGAAAACCAAATTATTTCAGATAACTATTTTTTCTTTTTTCCCGTTGTTTGGGTGCAAAATAAGGACAAAAACAGAAAACCAAAATATTTCAGATAACTTTTTTTCTTTTTTTTTGCCGTTATTTTGGTGCAAAATAAGGACAAAAACAGAAAACCAAAATATTTCAAATAACTTTTTTTTTATTTTTGCCCGTTATTTGGGTGCAAAATAAGGACAAAAACAGAAAACCAAAATATTTCAAATAACCTTTTTTTATTTTTTCCCGTTATTTAAGTGCAAAAGAAGGACAGAAATAGAAAACCAAATTATTTCAGATAACTATTTTTTCTTTTTTCCCGTTGTTTGGGTGCAAAATAAGGACAAAAACAGAAAACCAAAATATTTCAGATAACTTTTTTTTTATTTTTTCTTGTTATTTGGCTGCAAAATAAGGACAAAAACAGAAAACCAAAATATTTCAGATAACTTTTTTTTAATTTTTTGCCGTTATTTGGTTGCAAAATAATTACAAAAACAGAAAACCAAAATATTTCAGATAACTTTTTTTTTCTTTTTTGCCGTTATTTTGGTGCAAAATAAGGACCAAAACAGAAAACCAAAATATTTCAAATACCTTTTTTTTTAATTTTTTCCCTTTACTTGGGTGCAAAATAAGGACAAAAACAGAAAACCAAAATATTTCAGATAACTTTTTTTTTCTTTATTCCCGTTATTTGGGTGCAAAATAAGAACAAAAACAGAAAACCAAAATATTTCAAAATACTTTTTTTTTATTTTTTCCCGTTATTTGGATGCAAAATAAGGACAAAAACAGAAAACCAAAATATTTCAGATAACTTTTTTTTTCTTTATTCCCGTTATTTGGGTGCAAAATAAGAACAAAAACAGAAAACCAAAATATTTCAAATTACTTTTTTTTTATTTTTTTCCCGTTATTTGGCTGCAAAATAAGGACAAAAACAGAAAACCAAAATATTTCAAATAACTTTTTTTTTATTTTTTCCCGTTATTTGGGTGCAAAATAAGGACAAAAACAGAAAACCAAAATATTTCAGATAACTTTTTTTTCTTTATTCCCGTTATTTGGGTGCAAAATAAGAACAAAAACAGAAAACCAAAATATTTCAAATTACATTTTTTTTATTTTTTCCCGTTATTTGGGTGCAAAATAAAGACAAAAAAAGAAAACCAAAATATTTCAAATAACTTTTGTTTTATTTTTTGCCGTTATTTGGGTGCAAAATAAGCACAAAAACAGAAAACCAAAATATTTCAGATTACTTTTTTTTTCTTTATTGCCGTTATTTGGGTGCAAAATAAGAACAAAAACAGAAAACCAAAATATTTCAAATTACTTTTTTTTTATTTTATCCCGTTATTTGGCTGCAAAATAAGGACAAAAACAGAAAACCAAAATATTTCAAATAACTTTTTTTTTATTTTTTCCCGTTATTTGGGTGCAAAATAAGGACAAAAACAGAAAACCAAAATATTTCAGATAACTTTTTTTTCTTTATTCCCGTTATTTGGGTGCAAAATAAGAACAAAAACAGAAAACCAAAATATTTCAAATTACATTTTTTTTATTTTTTCCCGTTATTTGGGTGCAAAATAAGGACAAAAACAGAAAACCAAAATATTTCAGATAACTTTTTTTTCTTTATTCCCGTTATTTGGGTGCAAAATAAGAACAAAAACAGAAAACCAAAATATTTCAAATTACATTTTTTTTATTTTTTCCCGTTATTTGGGTGCAAAATAAAGACAAAAAAAGAAAACCAAAATATTTCAAATAACTTTTGTTTTATTTTTTGCCGTTATTTGGGTGCAAAATAAGCACAAAAACAGAAAACCAAAATATTTCAGATTACTTTTTTTTTCTTTATTGCCGTTATTTGGGTGCAAAATAAGAACAAAAACAGAAAACCAAAATATTTCAAATTACTTTTTTTTTATTTTATCCCGTTATTTGGCTGCAAAATAAGGACAAAAACAGAAAACCAAAATATTTCAAATAACTTTTGTTTTATTTTTTGCCGTTATTTGGGTGCAAAATAAGGACAAAAACAGAAAACCAAAATATTTCAGATAACTTTTTTTTTCTTTTTCCCGTTATTTGGGTGCAAAATAAGAACAAAAACAGAAAACCAAAATATTTCAAATTACTTTTTTTTAATTTTTTCCCGTTATTTACGTGCAAAATAAGGACAAAACCAGAAAACCAAAATATTTCAAATAACTTTTTTTTTATTTTTTCCCGTTATTTGGGTGCAAAATAAGGACAAAAACAGAAAACCAAAATATTTCAAATAACTTTTTTTTTATTTTTTCCCGTTATTTAGGTGCAAAATAAGGACAAAAACAGAAAACCAAAATATTTCAAATAACTTTTTTTTTATTTTTTCCCGTTATTTGGGTGCAAAATAATGACAAAAACAGAAAACCAAAATATTTCAAATAACTTTTTTTTTATTTTTTCCCGTTATTTGGGTGCAAAATAAGGACAAAAAACAGAAAACCAAAATATTTCAGATAACTTTTTTTTTCTTTTTTGCCGTTATTTTGGTGCAAAATAAGGACAAAAACAAAATAACAAAATATTTCAAATTACTTTTTTTTTATTTTTTCTTGTTATTTGGCTGCAAAATAAGGACAAAAACAGAAAATCAAAATATCTCAGATAACTTTTTTTTAATTTTTTGCCGTTATTTGGGTGCAAAATAAGGACAAAAACAGAAAACCAAAATATTTCAGATAACTTTTTTTTTCTGTTTTCCCGTTATTTGGGTGCATAATAAGGACAAAAACAGAAAACCAAAATATTTCAGATAACTTTTTTTTTCTTTATTACCGTTATTTGGGTGCAATATAAGGACAAAAACAGCAGACCAAAATATTTCAAATAACTTTTTTTTTATTTTTTCCCGTTATTTGGGTGCAAAATAAGGATAAAAACAGAAAACCAAAATATTTCAAATAACTTTTTTTTTCTTTTTTCCCGTTATTTGGGTGCAAAATAAGGACAAAAACAGAAAACCAAAATATTTCAAATAACTTTTTTTTTATTTTTTCCCGATATTTGGGTGCAAAATAAGGACAAAAACAGAAAACCAAAATATTTCAAATAACTTTTTTTTATTTTTTACCGTTATTTGGGTGCAAAATAAGGACAAAAACAGAAAACCAAAATATTTCAAATAACTTTTTTTTTATTTTTTCCCGTTATTTGGGTGCAAATAAGAACAAAAACAGAAAACCAAAATATTTCAAATTACATTTTTTTTATTTTTTCCCGTTATTTGGTTGCAAAATAAAGACAAAAACAGAAAACCAAAATATTTCAAATAACTTTTGTTTTATTTTTTGCCGTTATTTGGGTGCAAAATAAGGACAAAAACAGAAAACCAAAATATTTCAGATAACTTTTTTTTTCTTTATTCCCGTTATTTGGGTGCAAAATAAGAACAAAAACAGAAAACCAAAATATTTAAAATTACTTTTTTTTTCTTTTTTCCCGTTATTTGGGTGCAACATAAGGACAAAAACAGAAAACCAAAATATTTCAAATAACCTTTTTTTTATTTTTTCCCGTTATTTAAGTGCAAAATAAGGACAAAAACAGAAAACCAAATTATTTCAGATAACTATTTTTTCTTTTTTCCCGTTGTTTGGGTGCAAAATAAGGACAAAAACAGAAAACCAAAATATTTCAGATAACTTTTTTTTTATTTTTTCTTGTTATTTGGCTGCAAAATAAGGACAAAAACAGAAACCCAAAATATTTCAGATAACTTTTTTTTAATTTTTTGCCGTTATTTGGGTGCAAAATAAGGACAAAAACAGAAAACCAAAATATTTCAGATAACTTTTTTTTTCTTTTATGCCGTTATTTTGGTGCAAAATAAGGACAAAAACAGAAAACCAAAATATTTCAAATAACTTTTTTTTTATTTTTTCCCGTTATTTTGGTGCAAAATAAGGACAAAAACAGAAAACCAAAATATTTCAGATAACTTTTTTTTTATTTTTTCCCGTTATTTGGGTGCAAAATAAGGACAAAAACAGAAAACCAAAATATTTCAAATAACTTATTTTTTATTTTTTCCCGTTATTTAGGTGCAAAATAAGGACAAAAACAGAAAACCAAAATATTTCAAATAACTTTTTTTTTATTTTTTCCCGTTATTTGGGTGCAAAATAAGGACAAAAACAGAAAACCAAAATATTTCAAATAACTTTTTTTTTATTTTTTCCCGTTATTTGGGTGCAAAATAAGGACAAAAACAGAAAACCAAAATATTTCAAATAACTTTTTTTTTATTTTTTCCCGTTATTTGGGTGCAAAATAAGAACAAAAACAGAAAACCAAAATATTTCAAATTACATTTTTTTTATTTTTTCCCGTTATTTGGGTGCAAAATAAAGACAAAAACAGAAAACCAAAATATTTCAAATAACTTTTGTTTTATTTTTTGCCGTTATTTGGGTGCAAAATAAGGACAAAAACAGAAAACCAAAATATTTCAGATAACTTTTTTTTTCTTTATTCCCGTTATTTGGGTGCAAAATAAGAACAAAAACAGAAAACCAAAATATTTCAAATTACTTTTTTTTTATTTTTTCCCGTTATTTAGGTGCAAAATAAGGACAAAAACAGAAAACCAAAATATTTCAAATAACTTTTTTTTTCTTTATTCCCGTTATTTGGGTGCAAAATAAGAACAAAAACAGAAAACCAAAATATTTCAAATTACTTTTTTTTTATTTTTTCCCGTTATTTAGGTGCAAAATAAGGACAAAAACAGAAAACCAAAATATTTCAGATAACTTTTATTTTCTTTATTCCCGTTATTTGGGTGCAAAATAAGTACAAAAACAGAAAACCAAAATATTTCAAATTACTTTTTTTTTATTTTTTCCCGTTATTTAGGTGCAAAATAAGGACAAAAACAGAAAACCAAAATATTTCAAATAAATTTTTTTTTATTTTTTCCCGTTATTTGGGTGCAAAATAAGGACAAAAACAGAAAACCAAAATATTTCAAATTACATTTTTTTTATTTTTTCCCGTTATTTGGGTGCAAAATAAAGACAAAAACAGAAAACCAAAATATTTCAAATAACTTTTGTTTTATTTTTTGCCGTTATTTGGGTGCAAAATAAGGACAAAAACAGAAAACCAAAATATTTCAGATAACTTTTTTTTTCTTTATTCCCGTTATTTGGGTGCAAAATAAGAACAAAAACAGAAAACCAAAATATTTCAAATTACTTTTTTTTTATTTTTTTCCGTTATTTAGGTGCAAAATAAGGACAAAAACAGAAAACCAAAATATTTCAAATAACTTTTTTTTTATTTTTTCCCGTTATTTGGGTGCAAAATAAGGACAAAATCAGAAACCCAAAATTTTTCAAATAACTTTTTTTTATTTTTTCTCGTTATTTGGGTGCAAAATAAGGACAAAAACAGAACACCAAAATATTTCAGATAACTTTTTTTTCTGTTTTCCCGTTATTTGGGTGCATAATAAGGACAAAAACAGAAAACCAAAATATTTCAGATAACTATTTTTTCATTTTTTGCCGTTATTTGGGTGCAAAATAAGGACAAAAACAGAAAACCAAAATATTTCAAATAACTTTTTTTTTATTTTTTCCCGTTATTTGGGTGCGAAATAAGGACAAAAACAGAAAACCAAAATATTTCAAATAACTTTTTTTTTATTTTTTCCCGTTATTTGGGTGCAAAATAAAGACAAAAACAGAAAACCAAAATATTTCAAATAACTTTTTTTTTATTTTTTCCCATTATTTGGGTGCAAAATAAGAACAAAAACAGAAAACCAAAATATTTCAAATTACATTTTTTTTATTTTTTCCCGTTATTTGGGTGCAAAATAAAGACAAAAACAGAAAACCAAAATATTTCAAATAACTTTTGTTTTATTTTTTGCCGTTATTTGGGTGCAAAATAAGGACAAAAACAGAAAACCAAAATATTTCAGATAACTTTTTTTTTCTTTATTCCCGTTATTTGGGTGCAAAATAAGAACAAAAACAGAAAACCAAAATATTTCAAATTACTTTTTTTTTATTTTTTCCCGTTATTTAGGTGCAAAATAAGGACAAAAACAGAAAACCAAAATATTTCAAATAACTTTTTTTTTATTTTTTCCCGTTATTTGGGTGCAAAATAAGGACAAAAACAGAAAACCAAAATATTTCAAATAACTTTTTTTTTATTTTTTCCCGTTATTTGGGTGCAAAATAAGGACAAAAACAGAAAACCAAAATATTTCAGATAACTTTTTTTTTCTTTATTCCCGTTATTTGGGTGCAAAATAAGAACAAAAACAGAAAACCAAAATATTTCAAATTACTTTTTTTTTATTTTTTCCCGTTATTTAGGTGCAAAATAAGGACAAAAACAGAAAACCAAAATATTTCAAATAACTTTTTTTTTTATTTTTTCCCGTTATTTGGGTGCAAAATAAGGACAAAAACAGAAAACCAAAATATTTCAAATTACATTTTTTTTATTTTTTCCCGTTATTTGGGTGCAAAATAAAGACAAAAACAGAAAACCAAAATATTTCAAATAACTTTTGTTTTATTTTTTGCCGTTATTTGGGTGCAAAATAAGGACAAAAACAGAAAACCAAAATATTTCAGATAACTTTTTTTTTCTTTATTCCCGTTATTTGGGTGCAAAATAAGAACAAAAACAGAAAACCAAAATATTTCAAATTACATTTTTTTTATTTTTTCCCGTTATTTGGGTGCAAAATAAAGACAAAAACAGAAAACCAAAATATTTCAAATAACTTTTGTTTTATTTTTTGCCGTTATTTGGGTGCAAAATAAGGACAAAAACAGAAAACCAAAATATTTCAGATAACTTTTTTTTTCTTTATTCCCGTTATTTGGGTGCAAAATAAGAACAAAAACAGAAAACCAAAATATTTCAAATTACTTTTTTTTTATTTTTTTCCGTTATTTAGGTGCAAAATAAGGACAAAAACAGAAAACCAAAATTATCAAATAACTTTTTTTTTATTTTTTCCCGTTATTTGGGTGCAAAATAAGGACAAAAACAGAAAACCAAAATATTTCAGATAACTTTTTTTTTCTTTCTTGTCGTTATTTTGGTGCAAAATAAGGACAAAAACAGAAAACCAAAATATTTCAGATAACTTTTTTTTTCTGTTTTCCCGTTATTTGAGTGCATAATAAGGACAAAAACACAAAACCAAAATATTTCAGATAACTTTTTTTTAATTTTTTGCCGTTATTTGGGTGCAAAATAAGGACAAAAACAGAAAACCAAAATATTTCAGATAACTTTTTTTTTCTTTCTTGTCGTTATTTTGGTGCAAAATAAGGACAAAAACAGAAAACCAAAATATTTCAGATAACTTTTTTTTTCTTTTTTGCCGTTATTTGGGTGCAAAATAAGGACAAAAACAGAAAACCAAAATATTTCAAATAACTTTTTTTTTATTTTTTCCCGTTATTTGGGTGCAAAATAAGAACAAAAACAGAAAACCAAAATATTTCAGATAACTTCTTTTTTCTTTATTCCCGTTATTTGGGTGCAAAATAAGGACAAAAACAGAAAACCAAAATATTTCAGATAACTTTTTTTTTCTTTTTTCCCGTTATTTGGGTGCAAAATAAGCACAAAAACAGATAACCAAAATATTTCAGATAATTTTTTTTTTATTTTTTACCGTTATTTGGGTGCAAAATAAGGACAAAAACAGAAATCCAAAATATTTCAAATAACTTTTTTTTATTTTTTCCCGTTATTTGGGTGCAACATAAGGACAGAAACAGAAAACCAAAAAATTTCAAATAACTTTTTTTTTTATTTTTTCCCGTTATTTGGGTGCAAAATTAGGACAAAAACAGAAAACCAAATTATTTCAGATAACTTTTTTTTTCTTTTTTCCCGATGTTTGGGTGCAAAATAAGGACAAAAACAGAAAACCAAAATATTTCAGATAACTTTTTTTTTCTTTTTTCCCGTTATTTGGGTGCAAAATAAGCACAAAAACAGATAACCAAAATATTTCAGATAATTTTTTTTTTATTTTTTACCGTTATTTGAGTGCAAAATAAGGACAAAAACAGAAATCCAAAATATTTCAAATAACTTTTTTTTATTTTTTCCCGTTATTTGGGTGCAAAATAAGAATAAAAACAGAAAACCCAAATATTTCAAATTACTTTTTTTTTCTTTTTTCCCGTTATTTGGGTGCAACATAAGGACAGAAACAGAAAACCAAAAAATTTCAAATAACTTTTTTTTTATTTTTTCCCGTTATTTGGGTGCAAAATAAGGACAAAAACAGAAAACCAAATTATTTCGGATAACTTTTTTTTTATTTTTTCCCGTTGTTTGGGTGCAAAATAAGGACAAAAACAGAAAACCAAAATATTTCAGATAACGTTTTTTTTATTTTTTCTTGTTATTTGGCTGCACAATAAGGACAAAAACAGAAAACCAAAATATTTCAGATAACTTTTTTTTTTCTTTTTTGCCGTTATTTTGGTGCAAAATAAGGACAAAAAAAGAAAACCAAAATATTTCAAATTACTTTTTTTTTATTTTTTCCCGTTATTTGGGTGCAAAATAAGGACAAAAACAGAAAACCAAAATATTTCAAATAACTTTTTTTTTATTTTTTCCCGTTTTTTGGGTGCAAAATAAGGACAAAAACAGAAAACCAAAATATTTCAAATAACTTTTTTTTTATTTTTTCCCGCTATTTGGGTGCATAATAAGGACAAAAACAGAAAACCAAAATATTTCAGATCACTTTTTTTTTCTGTTTTCCCGTTATTTGGGTGCATAATAAGGACAACAACAGAAAACCAAAATATTTCAGATAACTTTTTTTTTCTTTTTTGCCGTTATTTTGGTGCAAAATAAAAACAAAAACAGAAAACCAAAATATTTCAAATAACTTTTTTTTTATTTTTTCCCGTTATTTGGGTGCAAAATAAGGACAAAAACAGAAAACCAAATTATTTCAGATAACTTTTTTTTCTTTTTTCCCGTTGTTTGGGTGCAAAATAAGGACAAAAACAGAAAATCAAAATATTTCAGATAACTTTTTTTTAATTTTTTGCCGTTATTTGGGTGCAAAATAAGGACAAAAACAGAAAACCAAAATATTTCAGATAACTTTTTTTTTCTTTATTCCCGTTATTTGGGTGCAAAATAAGAACAAAAACAGAAAACCAAAATATTTCAAATTACTTTTTTTTTCTTTTTTCCCGTTATTTGGGTGCAACATAAGGACAAAAACAGAAAACCAAAATATTTCAAATAACTTTTTTTTTCTTTTTTGCCGTTATTTTGGTGCAAAATAAGGACAAAAACAGAAAACCAAAATATTTCAAATAACTTTTTTTTTATTTTTTCCCGTTATTTGGGTGCAAAATAAGGACAAAAAGAGAAAACCAAAATATTTCAGATAACTTTTTTTTTCTTTATTCCGGTTATTTGGGTGCAAAATAAGAACAAAAACAGAAAACCAAAATATTTCAAATTACTTTTTTTGCTTTTTTCCCGTTATTTGGTTGCAACATAAGGACAAAAACAGAAAACCAAAATATTTCAAATTACTTTTTTTTTATTTTTTCCCGTTATTTGGGTGCAAAATAAGGACAAAAACAGAAAACCAAATTATTTCAGATAACTTTTTTTTTTCTTTTTTCCGTTGTTTGGGTGCAAAATAAGGACAAAAACAGAAAACCAAAATATTTCAGATAACTTTTTCTTCTTTTTTCCCGTTATTTAGGTGCAAAATAAGGACAAAAACAGAAAACCAAAATATTTCAAATAACTTTTTTTTTATCTTTTCCCGTTATTTGGGTGCAAAATAAGGACAAAAACAGAAAACCAAAATATTTAAAATAACTTTTTTTTTATCTTTTCCCGTTATTTGGGTGCAAAATAAGGACAAAAACAGAAAACCAAAATATTTCAGATAACTTTTTTTTTCTGTTTTCCCGTTATTTTGGTGCAAAATAAGGACAAAAAACAGAAAACCAAAATATTTCAGATAACTTTTTTTAAATTTTTTGCCGTTATTTGGGTGCAAAATAAGGACAAAAACAGAAAACCAAAATATTTCAGATAACTTTTTTTTTCTTTTTTGCCGTTATTTTGGTGCAAAATAAGGACAAAAACAGAAAACCAAAATATTTCAAATTACTTTTTTTTTTATTTTTTCTTGTTATTTGGCTGCAAAATAAGGACAAAAACAGAAAACCAAAATATTTCAAATTACTTTTTTTTTCTTTTTTCCCGTTATTTGGGTGCAAAATAAGGACAAAAACAGAAAACCAAAATATTTCAGATAACTGTTTTTTTATTTTTTCTTGTTATTTGGCTGCAAAATAAGGACAAAAATAGAAAACCAAAATATTTCAGATAACATTTTTTTTAATTTTTTGCCGTTATTTTGGTGCAAAATAAGGACAAAAACAGAAAACCAAAATATTTCAAATAACTTTTTTTTAAATTTTTCCCGTTATTTGGGTGCAAAATAAGGACAAAAACAGAAAACCAAAATATTTCAGATAACTTTTTTTTTCTTTATTCCCGTTATTTGGGTGCAACATAAGGACAAACACAGAAAACCAAAATATTTCAAATAACTTTTTTTTTATTTTTTCCCGTTATTTGGGTGCAAAATAAGGACAAAAACAGAAAACCAAAATATTTCAGATAACTTCTTTTTTCTTTATTCCCGTTATTTGGGTGCAAAATAAGGACAAAAACAGAAAACCAAATTATTTCAGATAACTTTTTTTTTTCTTTTTTCCCGATGTTTGGGTGCAAAATAAGGACAAAAACAGAAAACCAAAATATTTCAGATAACTTTTTTTTTCTTTTTTCCCGTTATTTGGGTGCAAAATAAGGACAAAAACAGAAAACCAAATTATTTCAGATAACTTTTTTTTTCTTTTTTGCCGTTATTTTGGTGCAAAATAAGGACAAAAACAGAAAACCAAAATATTTCAAATAACTTTTTTTTTATTTTTTCCCGTTATTTGGGTGCAAAATAAGAACAAAAACAGAAAACCAAAATATTTCAGATAACTTCTTTTTTCTTTATACCCGTTATTTGGGTGCAAAATAAGGACAAAAACAGAAAACCAAATTATTGCAGATAACTTTTTTTGTCTTTTTTCCCGTTGTTTGGGTGCAAAATAAGGACAAAAACAGAAAACCAAAATATTTCAGATAACTTTTTTTTTCTTTTTTCCCGTTATTTGGGTGCAAAATAAGCACAAAAACAGATAACCAAAATATTTCAGATAATTTTTTTTTTATTTTTTTCCCGTTATTTGGGTACAAAATAAGGACAAAAACAGAAAACCAAAATATTTCAAATAACTTTTTTTTTATTTTTTCCCGATATTTGGGTGCAAAATAAGGACAAAAACAGAAAACCAAAATATTTCAAATAACTTTTTTTTTATTTTTTACCGTTATTTGGGTGCAAAATAAGGACAAAAACAGAAATCCAAAATATTTCAAATAACTTTTTTTTATTTTTTCCCGTTATTTGGGTGCAAAATAAGAACAAAAACAGAAAACCCAAATATTTCAAATTACTTTTTTTTTCTTTTTCCCCGTTATTTGGGTGCAACATAAGGACAGAAACAGAAAACCAAAAAATTTCAAATAACTTTTTTTTTATTTTTTCCCGTTATTTGGGTGCAAAATAAGGACAAAAACAGAAAACCAAATTATTTCGGATAACTTTTTTTTTTATTTTTTCCCGTTGTTTGGGTGCAAAATAAGGACAAAAACAGAAAACCAAAATATTTCAGATAACGTTTTTTTTATTTTTTCTTGTTATTTGGCTGCAAAATAAGGACAAAAACAGAAAACCAAAATATTTCAGATAACTTTTTTTTTCTATTTTGCCGTTATTTTGGTGCAAAATAAGGACAAAAACAGAAAACCAAAATATTTCAAATAACTTTTTTTTTATTTTTTCCCGTTATTTGGGTGCAAAATAAGGACAAAAACAGAAAACCAAAATATTTCAAATAACTTTTTTTTATTTTTTCCCGTTATTTGGGTGCAAAATAAGGACAAAAACAGAAAACCAAAATATTTCAAATAACTTTTTTTTTATTTTTTCCCGCTATTTGGGTGCATAATAAGGACAAAAACAGAAAACCAAAATATTTCAGATAACTTTTTTTTTCTGTTTTCCCGTTATTTGGGTGCATAATAAGGACAAAAACAGAAAACCAAAATATTTCAGATAACTTTTTTTTTCTTTTTTGCCGTTATTTTGGTGCAAAATAAAAACAAAAACAGAAAACCAAAATATTTCAAATAACTTTTTTTTTATTTTTTCCCGTTATTTGGGTGCAAAATAAGGACAAAAACAGAAAACCAAATTATTTCAGATAACTTTTTTTTCTTTTTTCCCGTTGTTTGGGTGCAAAATAAGGACAAAAACAGAAAATCAAAATATTTCAGATAATTTTTTTTTAATTTTTTGCCGTTATTTGGGTGCAAAATAAGGACAAAAACAGAAAACCAAAATATTTCAGATAACTTTTTTTTTCTTTTTAGCCGTTATTTTGGTGCAAAATAAGGACAAAAACAGAAAACCAAAATATTTCAAATAACTTTTTTTTTATTTTTTCCCGTTATTTGGGTGCAAAATAAGGACAAAAACAGAAAACGAAAATATTTCAGATAACTTTTTTTTTCTTTATTCCCGTTATTTGGGTGCAAAATAAGGACAAAAACAGAAAACCAAAATATTTCAAATAACTTTTTGTTTATTTTTTCCCGTTATTTGGGTGCATAATAAGGACAAAAACAGAAAACCAAAATATTTCAGATAACTTTTTTTTTCTGTTTTCCCGTTATTTGGGTGCATAATAAGGACAAAAACAGAAAACCAAAATATTTCAGATAACTTTTTTTTTCTTTTTTGCCGTTATTTTGGTGCAAAATAAAAACAAAAACAGAAAACCAAAATATTTCAAATTACTTTTTTTTTCTTTTTTCCCGTTATTTGGGTGCAACATAAGGACAAAAACAGAAAACCAAAATATTTCAAATAAGTTTTTTTTTATTTTTTCCCGTTATTTGGGTGCAAAATAAGGACAAAAACAGAAAACCAAATTATTTCAGATAACTTTTTTTTTTTTTTTGCCGTTATTTTGGTGCAAAATAAGGACAAAAACAGAAAACCAAAATATTTCAAATTACTTTTTTTTTTATTTTTTCTTGTTATTTGGCTGCAAAAAAAGGACAAAAACAGAAAACCAAAATATTTCAAATTACTTTTTTTTTCTTTTTTCCCGTTATTTGGGTGCAAAATAAGGACAAAAACAGAAAACGAAAATATTTCAGATAACTTTTTTTTTATTTTTTCTTGTTATTTGGCTGCAAAATAAGGACAAAAATAGAAAACCAAAATATTTCAGATAACATTTTTTTAATTTTTTGCCGTTATTTTGGTGCAAAATAAGGACAAAACAGAAAACCAAAATATTTCAAATAACTTTTTTTTAAATTTTTCCCGTTATTTGGGTGAAAAATAAGGACAAAAACAGAAAACCAAAATATTTCAGATAACTTTTTTTTTCTTTATTCCCGTTATTTGGGTGCAACATAAGGACAAACACAGAAAACCAAAATATTTCAAATAACTTTTTTTTTATTTTTTCCCGTTATTTGGGTGCAAAATAAGGACAAAAACAGAAAACCAAATTATTTTAGATAACTTTTTTTTTATCTGTTCCCGTTATTTGGGTGCAAAATAAGGACAAAAACAGAAAACCAAAATATTTCAGATAACTTTTTTTTTCTTTTTTTCCGTTAAGTAGGTGCAAAATAAGGACAAAATCAGAAACCCAAAATTTTTCAAATAACTTTTTTTTATTTTTTCTCGTTATTTGGGTGCAAAATAAGGACAAAAACAGAAAATCTAAAAATTTCAAATAACTTTTTTTTTAGTTTTTCCCGTTATTTGGGTGCAAAATAAGGACAAAAACAGAAAACCAAATTATTTCAGATAACTTTTTTTTTCTTTTTTCCCGTTGTTTGGGTGCAAAATAAGGACAAAAACAGAAAACCAGAATATTTCAGATAACTTTTTCTTCTTTTTTCCCGTTATTTAGGTGCAAAATAAGGACAAAAAAAAGAAAACCAAAATATTTCAAATAACTTTTTTTTTTATTTTTTCCCGTTATTTGGGTGCAAAATAAGGACAAAAACAGAAAACCAAAATATTTCAAATTACTTTTTTTTTATTTTTTCTTGTTATTTGGCTGCAAAATAAGGACAAAAATAGAAAACCAAAATATTTCAGATAACATTTTTTTAATTTTTTCCCGTTATTTGGGTGCAAAATAAGGACAAAAACAGAAAACCAAAATATTTCAGATAACTTTTTTTTTCTTTTTTGCCATTATTTTGGTGCAAAATAAGGACAAAAACAGAAAACCAAAATATTTCAAATAACTTTTTTTTTAATTTTTCCCGTTATTTGGGTGCAAAATAAGGACAAAAACAGAAAACCAAAATATTTCAGATAACTTTTTTTTTCTTTATTCCCGTTATTTGGGTGCAAAAAAAGAACAAAAACAGAAAACCAAAATATTTCAAATTACTTGTTTTTTCTTTTTTCCCGTTATTTGGGTGCAACATAAGGACAAACACAGAAAACCAAAATATTTCAAATAACTTTTTTTTATTTTTTCCCGTTATTTGGGTGCAAAATAAGGACAAAAACAGAAAACCAAATTATTTCAGATAACTTTTCTTTCTTTTTTTCCCGTTGTTTGGGTGCAAAATAAGGACAAAAACAGAAAACCAAATTATTTCAGATAACTTTTCTTTCTTTTTTCCCGTTGTTTGGGTGCAAAATAAGGACAAAAACAGAAAACCAAAATATTTAAAATAACTTTTTTTTTTAATTTTTTCCAGTTATTTAGGTGCAAAATAAGGACAAAAAAAGAAAACCAAAATATTTCAAATAACTTTTTTTTTTATTTTTTCCCGTTATTTGGGTGCAAAATAAGGACAAAAACAGAAAACCAAAATATTTCAAATTACTTTTTTTTTATTTTTTCTTGTTATTTGGCTGCAAAATAAGGACAAAAATAGAAAACCAAAATATTTCAGATAACATTTTTTTTAATTTTTTCCCGTTATTTGGGTGCAAAATAAGGGACAAAAACAGAAAACCAAAATATTTCAGATAACTTTTTTTTCTTTTTTGCCATTATTTTGGTGCAAAATAAGGACAAAAACAGAAAACCAAAATATTTCAAATAACTTTTTTTTTAATTTTTCCCGTTATTTGGGTGCAAAATAAGGACAAAAACAGAAAACCAAAATATTTCAGATAACTTTTTTTTTCTTTATTCCCGTTATTTGGGTGCAAAAAAAGAACAAAAACAGAAAACCAAAATATTTCAAATTACTTGTTTTTTCTTTTTTCCCGTTATTTGGGTGCAACATAAGGACAAACACAGAAAACCAAAATATGTCAAATAACTTTTTTTTTCTTTTTTCCCGTTATTTGGGTGCAACATAAGGACAAACACAGAAAACCAAAATATTTTAAATAACTTTTTTTTTATTTTTTCCCGTTATTTGGGTGCAAAATAAGGACAAAAACAGAAAACCAAATTATTTCAGATAACTTTTCTTTCTTTTTTCCCGTTGTTTGGGTGCAAAATAAGGACAAAAACAGAAAACCAAATTATTTCAGATAACTTTTTTTTCTTTTTTCCCGTTGTTTGGGTGCAAAATAAGGACAAAAACAGAAAATCAAAATATTTCAGATAATTTTTTTTTAATTTTTTGCCGTTATTTGGGTGCAAAATAAGGACAAAAACAGAAAACCAAAATATTTCAGATAACTTTTTTTTTCTTTTTTGCCGTTATTTTGGTGCAAAATAAGGACAAAAACAGAAAACCAAAAATATTTCAAATAACTTTTTTTTTATTTTTTCCCGTTATTTGGGTGCAAAATAAGGACAAAAACAGAAAACGAAAATATTTCAGATAACTTTTTTTTTCTTTATTCCCGTTATTTGGGTGCAAAATAAGGACAAAAACAGAAAACCAAAATATTTCAAATAACTTTTTGTTTATTTTTTCCCGTTATTTGGGTGCATAATAAGGACAAAAACAGAAAACCAAAATATTTCAGATAACTTTTTTTTTCTGTTTTCCCGTTATTTGGGTGCATAATAAGGACAAAAACAGAAAACCAAAATATTTCAGATAACTTTTTTTTTCTTTTTTGCCGTTATTTTGGTGCAAAATAAAAACAAAAACAGAAAACCAAAATATTTCAAATTACTTTTTTTTTCTTTTTTCCCGTTATTTGGGTGCAACATAAGGACAAAAACAGAAAACCAAAATATTTCAAATAACTTTTTTTTTATTTTTTCTCGTTATTTGGGTGCAAAATAAGGACAAAAACAGAAAACCAAATTATTTCAGATAACTTTTTTTTTTTTTTTTGCCGTTATTTTGGTGCAAAATAAGGACAAAAACAGAAAACCAAAATATTTCAAATTACTTTTTTTTTATTTTTTCTTGTTATTTGGCTGCAAAAAAAGGACAAAAACAGAAAACCAAAATATTTCAAATTACTTTTTTTTTCTTTTTTCCCGTTATTTGGGTGCAAAATAAGGACAAAAACAGAAAACGAAAATATTTCAGATAACTTTTTTTTTATTTTTTCTTGTTATTTGGCTGCAAAATAAGGACAAAAATAGAAAACCAAAATATTTCAGATAACATTTTTTTAATTTTTTGCCGTTATTTTGGTGCAAAATAAGGACAAAACAGAAAACCAAAATATTTCAAATAACTTTTTTTTAAATTTTTCCCGTTATTTGGGTGCAAAATAAGGACAAAAACAGAAAACCAAAATATTTCAGATAACTTTTTTTTTCTTTATTCCCGTTATTTGGGTGCAACATAAGGACAAACACAGAAAACCAAAATATTTCAAATAACTTTTTTTTTATTTTTTCCCGTTATTTGGGTGCAAAATAAGGACAAAAACAGAAAACCAAATTATTTTAGATAACTTTTTTTTTTATCTGTTCCCGTTATTTGGGTGCAAAATAAGGACAAAAACAGAAAAACCAAAATATTTCAGATAACTTTTTTTTCTTTTTTTCCGTTAAGTAGGTGCAAAATAAGGACAAAATCAGAAACCCAAAATTTTTTCAAATAACTTTTTTTTTATTTTTTCTCGTTATTTGGGTGCAAAATAAGGACAAAAACAGAAAATCTAAAAATTTCAAATAACTTTTTTTTTAGTTTTTCCCGTTATTTGGGTGCAAAATAAGGACAAAAACAGAAAACCAAATTATTTCAGATAACTTTTTTTTTCTTTTTTCCCGTTATTTGGGTGCAAAATAAGGACAAAAACAGAAACCAGAATATTTCAGATAACTTTTTCATCTTTTTTCCCGTTATTTAGGTGCAAAATAAGGACAAAAAAAGAAAACCAAAATATTTCAAATAACTTTTTTTTTTATTTTTTCCCGTTATTTGGGTGCAAAATAAGGACAAAAACAGAAAACCAAAATATTTCAAATAACTTTTTTTTTTATTTTTTCTTGTTATTTGGCTGCAAAATAAGGACAAAAATAGAAAACCAAAATATTTCAGATAACATTTTTTTAATTTTTTCCCGTTATTTGGGTGCAAAATAAGGACAAAAACAGAAAACCAAAATATTTCAGATAACTTTTTTTTTTCTTTTTTGCCATTATTTTGGTGCAAAATAAGGACAAAAACAGAAAACCAAAATATTTCAAATAACTTTTTTTTTTAATTTTTCCCGTTATTTGGGTGCAAAATAAGGACAAAAACAGAAAACCAAAATATTTCAGATAACTTTTTTTTTCTTTATTCCCGTTATTTGGGTGCAAAATAAGAACAAAAACAGAAAACCAAAATATTGCAAATTACTTGTTTTTTCTTTTTTCCCGTTATTTGGGTGCAACATAAGGACAAACACAGAAAACCAAAATATTTCAAATAACTTTTTTTTTATTTTTTTCCCGTTATTTGGGTGCAAAATAAGGACAAAAACAGAAAACCAAATTATTTCAGATAACTTTTCGTTTCTTTTTTCCCGTTGTTTGGGTGCAAAATAAGGACAAAAACAGAAAACCAAATTATTTCAGATAACTTTTCTTTCTTTTTTCCCGTTGTTTGGGTGCAAAATAAGGACAAAAACAGAAAACCAAAATATTTAAAATAACTTTTTTTTTATCTTTTCTCGTTATTTGGGTGCAAAATAAGGACAAAAACAGAAAACCAAAATATTTCAGATAACTTTTTTTTTCTATTTTTCCGTTAAGTAGGTGCAAAATAAGGACAAAATCAGAAACCCAAAATTTTTCAAATAACTTTTTTTATTTTTTCTCGTTATTTGGGTGCAAAATAAGGACAAAAACAGAAAATCTAAAAATTTCAAATAACTTTTTTTTTAGTTTTTCCCGTTATTTGGGTGCAAAATAAGGACAAAAACAGAAAACCAAATTATTTCAGATAACTTTTTTTTTCTTTTTTTCCCGTTGTTTGGGTGCAAAATAAGGACAAAAACAGAAAACCAAAATATTTCAGATAACTTTTTCTTCTTTTTTCCCGTTATTTAGGTGCAAAATAAGGACAAAAAAAGAAAACCAAAATATTTCAAATAACTTTTTTTTTATTTTTTCCCGTTATTTAGGTGCAAAATAAGGACAAAAACAGAAAACCAAAATATTTCAAATAACTTTTTTTTTAATTTTTCCCGTTATTTGGGTGCAAAATAAGGACAAAAACAGAAAACCAAAATATTGCAAATTACTTGTTTTTTCTTTTTTCCCGTTATTTGGGTACAACATAAGGACAAACACAGAAAAACAAAATATTTCATATAACTTTTTTTTTCTTTTTTCCCGTTATTTGGGTGCAAAATAAGGACAAAACGGACAACCAAAATATTTTAGATAACTTTTTTTTTCTTTTTTCATGTTATTTGGGTGCAAAATAGGGACAAAAACAGAAAATCAAAATATTTCAAATAACTTTATTTTTCTTTTTTCCCGTTCTTGAGGTGCAAAATAGGGACAAAAACAGAAAACCAAAATATTTCATATTACTTTTTTTTTCTTTTTCCCCATTATTTAGGTGCCAAATAAGGACAAAATAAGGACAAAAACAGAAAACCAAAATATTTCAGATAACTTTTTTTTCCCGTTATTTAGGTGCAAAATAAGGACAAAAACAGAAAACCAAAATATTTCAAATAACTTTATTTTTCTTTTTTCCCGTTCTTGAGGTGCAAAATAGGGACAAAAACAGAAAACCAAAATATTTCAGATAACTTTTGTTTTCTTTTCTCCCGTTATTTGGGTGCAAAATAAGGACAAAAACAGAAAAACAAAATATTTCATATAACTTTTTTTTTCTTTTTTCCCGTTATTTGGGTGCAAAATAAGGACAAAAACAGAAAACCAATATATTTCAGATAACTTTTTTTTTCTTTTTTCATGTTATTTGGGTGCAAAATAGGGACAAAAACAGAAAATCAAAATATTTCAAATAACTTTATTTTTCTTTTGTCCCGTTCTTGAGGTGCAAAATAAGGAAAAAAACAGAAAACCAAAATATTTTATATAACTTTTCTCCCCGTTATTTAGGTGCCAAATAAGGACAAAACCGAAAACCAAAATATTTTAGATAACTTTTTTTTTTTTTCTCGTTATTTCGGTGCAAAATAGCGACAAAAACAGAAAATCAAAATATTTCAAATAACTTTATTTTTCTTTTTTCCCGTTCTTGAGGTGCAAAATAGGGACAAAAACAGAAAACCAAAATATTTCAGATTACTTTTTTTTTCTTTTTTCCCATTATTTAGGTGCCAAATAAGGACAAAATAGAAAACCAAAATATTTTAGATAACTTTATTTTCTTTTTCCCGTTATTTCGGTGTAAAATAGGGACAAAAACAGAAAATCAAAATATTTCAAATAACTTTATTTTTCTTTTTACCCGTTCTTGAGGTGCGAAATAAGGACAAAAACAGAAAACCAAAATATTTCAGATAACTTTTTTTTTCTTTTTTCCCGTTATTTCGGTGCAAAATAAGGACAAAAACAGAAAAACAAAATATTTCATATAACTTTTTTTTTCTTTTTTCCCGTTATTTGGTTGCAAAATAAGGACAAAAACAGAAAAACAAAATATTTCATATAACTTTTTTTTTCTTTTTTCCCGTTATTTAGGTGCCAAATAAGGACAAAATAGAAAACCAAAATATTTTAGATAACTTTATTTTCTTTTTCCCGTTATTTCGGTGTAAAATAGGGACAAAAACAGAAAATCAAAATATTTCAAATAACTTTATTTTTCTTTTTACCCGTTCTTGAGGTGCGAAATAAGGACAAAAACAGAAATCAAAATATTTCAAATACTTTATTTTTCTTTTTTCCCGTTCTTGAGGTGCAAAATAGGGACAAAAACAGAAAACCAAATATTTCAGATAACTTTTTTTTTCTTTTTTCATGTTATTTGGGTGCAAAATTAGGAGAAAAACAGAAAACCAAAATATTTCATATAATTTTTTTTTCTTATTTCCCGTTATTTAGGTGCAAAATAAAGAGAAAATAGAAAATCAAGATATTTCAGATAACTTTTTTTTTCTTTTTTCCCATTATTTAGGTGCCAAATAAGGACAAAACAGAAAACCAAAATATTTTAGATAACGTTTTTTTTCTTTTTTCCCGTTATTTCGGTGCAAAATAGAAACAAAAACAGAAAATCAAAATATTTCAAATAACTTTATTTTGTCTTATTTCCCGTTATTTATGTGCAAAATAAGGACAAAAACAGAAAATCAAAATATTTCATATAACTTTTTTTTTCTTTTTTCCCGTTATTTGGGTGCAAAATAAGGACAAAAACAGAAAACCAAATATTTCGTATAACTTGTTTTTGTCTTATTTCCCGTTATTTATATGAAAATAACGGGAAATAATTTATATTTGTCTTATTTCCCGTTATTTATATGAAATATAAAATATTTCATATAACTTTTTTTTTCTTTGTTCCCGTTATTTGAGGTGCAAAATAAGGACAAAACGGAAAACCAAAATATTTTAGATAACTTTTTTTTTTTTTTCATGTTATTTGGGTGCCAAATAAGGACAAAACAGAAAACCAAAATATTTTAGATAAGGTTTTTTTTTCTTTTTTCCCGTTATTTCGGTCCAAAATAGGGACAAAAACAGAAAATCAAAATATTTCAAATAACTTTATTTTTCTTTTGTCCCGTTCTTGAGGTGCAAAATAAGGAAAAAAACAGAAAACCAAAATATTTTATATAACTTTTCTCCCCGTTATTTAGGTGCCAAATAAGGACAAAACCGAAAACCAAAATATTTTAGATAACTTTTTTTTTTTTCTCGTTATTTCGGTGCAAAATAGCGACAAAAACAGAAAATCAAAATATTTCAAATAACTTTATTTTTCTTTTTTCCCGTTCTTGAGGTGCAAAATAGGGACAAAAACAGAAAACCAAAATATTTCAGATTACTTTTTTTTTCTTTTTTCCCATTATTTAGGTGCCAAATAAGGACAAAATAGAAAACCAAAATATTTTAGATAACTTTTTTTTTTTTTCCCGTTATTTCGGTGCAAAATAGGGACAAAAACAGAAAATCAAAATATTTCAAATAACTTTATTTTTCTTTTTTCCCGTTCTTGAGGTGCAAAATAGGGACAAAAACAGAAAACCAAAATATTTCAGATAACTTTTTTTTTCTTTTTTCCCGTTATTTGGGTGCAAAATAAGGACAAAAACAGAAAAACAAAATATTTCATATAACTTTTTTTTTCTTTTTTCCCGTTATTTGGGTGCAAAATAAGGACAAAAACAGAAAAACAAAATATTTCATATAACTTTTTTTTTCTTTTTTCCCGTTATTTAGGTGCCAAATAAGGACAAAATAGAAAACCAAAATATTTTAGATAACTTTTCTTTTTTTTCCCGTTATTTCGGTGCAAAATAGGGACAAAAACAGAAAATCAAAATATTTCAAATAACTTTATTTTTCTTTTTTCCCGTTATTTAGGTGCAAAATAGGGACAAAAACAGAAAATCAAAATATTTCAAATAACTTTATTTTTCTTTTTTCCCGTTCTTGAGGTGCAAAATAGGGACAAAAATAGAAAACCAAAATATTTCAGATAACTTTTTTTTTCTTTTTTCATGTTATTTGGGTGCAAAATTAGGAGAAAAACAGAAAACCAAAATATTTCATATAATTTTTTTTTTCTTATTTCCCGTTATTTAGGTGCAAAATAAAGAGAAAAATAGAAAATCAAGATATTTCAGATAACTTTTTTTTTCTTTTTTCCCATTATTTAGGTGCCAAATAAGGACAAAACAGAAAACCAAAATATTTTAGATAACGTTTTTTTTCTTTTTTCCCGTTATTTCGGTGCAAAATAGAAACAAAAACAGAAAATCAAAATATTTCAAATAACTTTATTTTGTCTTATTTCCCGTTATTTATGTGCAAAATAAGGACAAAAACAGAAAATCAAAATATTTCATATAACTTTTTTTTTCTTTTTTCCCGTTATTTGGGTGCAAAATAAGGACAAAAACAGAAAACCAAAATATTTCGTATAACTTGTTTTTGTCTTATTTCCCGTTATTTATGTGCAAAATAAGGAGAAAAACAGAAAACCAAAATATTTCAGATAACTTTTTTTTCTTTTTTCCCGTTATTTGGGTGCAAAATAAGTACAAAAACAAAAAACCAAAATATTTCAGATAACTTGTTTTTGTCTTATTTCCCGTTATTTATGTGCAAAACAAGGAGAAAAATAGAAAACCAAAATATTTTAGATAACTTTTTTTTTCTTTTTTCCCGTTATTTCGGTGCAAAATAAAGACAGAAAATCAAAATATTTCAAATAACTTTTTTTTTTTTTTCCCGTTATTGAGGTGCAAAATAAGGACAAAAACAGAAAACCAAAATATTTCAGATAACTTTTTTTTTCTTTTTTCTCGTTATTTGGGTGCAAAATAAGGACAAAAACAGAAAAACAAAATATTTCATATAACTTTTTTTTTCTTTGTTCCCGTTATTTGAGGTGTAAAATAAGGACAAAACGGGATACCAAAATATTTTAGATAACTTTTTTTTTTTTTTTCATGTTATTTGGGTGCCAAATAAGGACAAAACAGAAAACCAAAATATTTTAGATAACTTTTTTTTTCTTTTTTCTCGTTATTTGGGTGCAAAATAAGGACAAAAACAGAAAAACAAAATATTTCAAATAACTTTTTTTTTCTTTTTTCCCGTTCTTGAGGTGCAAAATAAGGACAAAAACAGAAAACCAAAATATTTTATATAACTTTTCTCCACGTTTTTTAGGTGCAAAATAAGGACAAAAACAGAAAACCAAAATATTTCAGATAACTTTTTTTTGTCTTATTTCCCGTTATTTATGTCAAAATAAGGAGAAAAATAGAAAACCAAAATATTTTAGATAACTTTTTTTTTCTTTTTTCCCGTTATTTCGGTGCAAAATAAGGACAGAAACAGAAAATCAAAATATTTCAAATAACTTTATTTTTATTTTTTCCCGTTATTTAGGTGCAAAATAAGGAGAAAAACAGAAAACCAAAATATTTCGTATAACTTGTTTTTGTCTTATTTCCCGTTATTTATGTGCAAAATAAGGATAAAAACAGAAAACCAAAATATTTCAGAAAACTTTTTTTTTTCTTTTTTCCCATTATTTAGGTGCCAAATAAGGACAAAACAGAAAACCAAAATATTTTAGATAACGTTTTTTTTTCTTTTTTCCAGTTATTTCGGTGCAAAATAGTGACAAAAACAGAAAATCAAAATATTTCAAATAACTTTATTTTTCTTTTTTGAGGTGCAAAATAGGGACAAAAACAGAAAACCAAAATATTTTATATAACTTTTCTCCCCGTTTTTTAGGTGCAAAATAAGGACAAAAACAGAAAACCAAAATATTTCAGATAACTTTTTTTTGTCTTATTTCCCGTTATTTATGTGCAAAATAAGGAGAAAAATAGAAAACCAAAATATTTTAGATAACTTTTTTTTCCTTTTTTCCCGTTATTTCGGTGCAAAATAAGGACAGAAACAGAAAATCAAAATATTTCAAATAACTTTATTTTTATTTTTTCCCGTTATTTAGGTGCAAAATAAGGAGAAAAACAGAAAACCAAAATATTTCGTATAACTTGTTTTTGTCTTATTTCCCGTTATTTATGTGCAAAATAAGGAGAAAAACAGAAAACCAAAATATTTTAGATAACTTTTTTTTCTTTTTTCCCGTTATTTGGGTGCAAAATAAGTACAAAAACAGAAAACCAAAATATTTCAGATAACTTGTTTTTGTCTTATTTCCCGTTATTTATGTGCAAAATAAGGAGAAAAATAGAAAACCAAAATATTTTAGATAACTTTTTTTTTCTTTTTTCCCGTTATTTCGGTGCAAAATAAAGACAGAAAATCAAAATATTTCAAATAACTTTTTTTTTTTTTCCCGTTATTGAGGTGCAAAATAAGGACAAAAACAGAAAACCAAAATATTTCAGATAACTTTTTTTTTCTTTTTTCCCGTTATTTGGGTGCAAAATAAGGACAAAACGGAAAACCAAAATATTTTAGATAACTTTTTTTTTCTTTTTTCATGTTATTTGGGTGCAAAATAGGGACAAAAACAGAAAATCAAAATATTTCAAATAACTTTATTTTTCTTTTTTCCCGTTCTTGAGGTGCAAAATAGGGACAAAAACAGAAAACCAAAATATTTCAGATAACTTGTTTTTGTCTTATTTCCCGTTATTTATGTGCAAAATAAGGAGAAAAATAGAAAACCAAAATATTTTAGATAACTTTTTTTTTCTTTTTTCCCGTTATTTCGGTGCAAAATAAGGACAGAAACAGAAAATCAAAATATTTCAAATAACTTTATTTTTATTTTTTCCCGTTATTTAGGTGGAAAATAAGGAGAAAAACAGAAAACCAAAATACTTCAGATAACTTTTTTTTTCCCATTATTTAGGTGCCAAATAAGGACAAAACAGAAAACCAAAATATTTTAGATAACTTTTTTTTTCTTTTTTCCCGTTATTTCGGTGCAAAATAGGGACAAAAATAGAAAATCAAAATATTTCAAATAACTTTATTTTTCTTTTTTCCCGTTCTTGAGGTGCAAAATAAGGACAAAAACAGAAAACGATAATATTTTATATAACTTTTCTCCCCGTTATTTAGGTGCAAAATAAGGACAAAACCAGAAAACCAAAATATTTCAGATAACTTTTTTTTGTATTATTTCCCGTTATTTAGGTGCAAAATAGGGACAAAAAAGGAAAATCAAAATATATCAAATAACTTTATTTTTCTTTTTTCCCGTTCTTGAGGTGCAAAATAAGGACAAAAACAGAAAACCAAAATATTTTATATAACTTTTCTCCCCGTTATTTAGGTGCAAAATAAGGACAAAAACAGAAAACAAAAATATTTTATATAAGTTTTCTCCCCGTTATTTAGGTGCAAAATAAGGAGAAAAACAGAAAATCAAAATATTTCAGATAACTTTTTTTTTCTTTTTTCCCATTATTTAGGTGACAAATAAGGACAAAACAGAAAACCAAAATATTTTAGATCACTTTTTTTTTCTTTTTTCATGTTATTTGGGTGCAAAATAAGGAGAAAAACAGAAAACCAAAATATTTCATATAATTTTTTTTTTCTTATTTCTCGTTATTTAGGTGCAAAATAAAGAGAAAAACAGAAAACCAAAATATTTCTGATAACGTTTTTTTTTCTTTTTTCCCGCTATTTCGGTCCAAAATAAGGACAAAAACAGAAAATCAAAATATTTCAAATAATTTTATTTTTATTTTTTCCCGTTATTTAGGTGCAAAATAAGGAGAAAAACAGAAAACCAAAATATTTCGTATAACTTGTTTTTGTCTTATTTCCCGTTATTTATGTGCAAAATAAGGAGAAAAATAGAAAACCAAAATATTTTAGATAACTTTTTTTTTCTTTTTTCCCATTATTTAGGTGACAAATAAGGACAAAACAGAAAACCAAAATATTTTAGATCACTTTTTTTTTCTTTTTTCATGTTATTTGGGTGCAAAATAAGGAGAAAAACAGAAAACCAAAATATTTCATATAATTTTTTTTTTCTTATTTCTCGTTATTTAGGTGCAAAATAAAGAGAAAAACAGAAAACCAAAATATTTCTGATAACGTTTTTTTTTCTTTTTTCCCGTTATTTCGGTCCAAAATAAGGACAAAAACAGAAAATCAAAATATTTCAAATAATTTTATTTTTATTTTTTCCCGTTATTTAGGTGCAAAATAAGGAGAAAAACAGAAAACCAAAATATTCCAGATAACTTTTTTTTGTCTTATTTCCCGTTATTTATGTGCAAAATAAGGAGAAAAATAGAAAACCAAAATATTTTAGATAACTTTTTTTTTCTTTTTTCCCGTTATTTCGGTGCAAAATAAGGACAGAAACAGAAAATCAAAATATTTCAAATAATTTTATTTTTATTTTTTCCCGTTATTTAGGTGCAAAATAAGGAGAAAAACAGAAAACCAAAATATTTCGTATAACTTGTTTTTGTCTTATTTCCCGTTATTTATGTGCAAAATAAGGAGAAAAACAGAAAACCAAAATATTTTAAATAACTTTTTTTTCTCTTTTCCCGTTATTTGGGTGCAAAATAAGTACAAAAACAGAAAACCAAAATATTTCAGATAACTTGTTTTTGTCTTATTTCCCGTTATTTATGTGCAAAATAAGGAGAAAAATAGAAAACCAAAATATTTTAGATAACTTTTTTTTTCTTTTTTCCCGTTATTTCGGTGCAAAATAAAGACAGAAAATCAAAATATTTCAAATAATTTTTTTTTTTTTTCCCGTTATTGAGGTGCAAAATAAGGACAAAAACAGAAAACCAAAATATTTCAGATAACTTTTTTTTTCTTTTTTCCCGTTATTTGGGTGCAAAATAAGGACAAAACGGAAAACCAAAATATTTTAGATAACTTTTTTTTTCTTTTTTCATGTTATTTTGGTGCAAAATAAGGGCAAAAACAGAAAATCTAAATATTTCAAATAACTTTATTTTTCTTTTTTCCCGTTCTTGAGGTGCAAAATAGGGACAAAAACAGAAAACCAAAATATTTCAGATAACTTGTTTTTGTCTTATTTCCCGTTATTTATGTGCAAAATAAGGAGAAAAATAGAAAACCAAAATATTTTAGATAACTTTTTTTTTCTTTTTTCCCGTAATTTCGGTGCAAAATAAGGACAGAAACAGAAAATCAAAATATTTCAAATAACTTTATTTTTATTTTTTTACGTTATTTAGGTGCAAAATAAGGAGAAAAACAGAAAACCAAAATACTTCAGATAACTTTTTTTTTTTCCCATTATTTAGGTGCCAAATAAGGACAAAACAGAAAACCAAAATATTTTAGATAACGTTTTTTTTTCTTTTTTCCCGTTATTTCGGTGCAAAATAGGGACAAAAATAGAAAATCAAAATATTTCAAATAACTTTATTTTTATTTTTTCCCGTTCTTGAGGTGCAAAATAAGGACAAAAACAGAAAACGATAATATTTTATATAACTTTTCTCCCCGTTATTTAGGTGCAAAATAAGGACAAAACCAGAAAACCAAAATATTTCAGATAACTTTTTTTTGTATTATTTCCCGTTATTTAGGTGCAAAATAGGGACAAAAAAGGAAAATCAAAATATATCAAATAACTTTATTTTTCTTTTTTCCCGTTCTTGAGGTGCAAAATAAGGACAAAAACAGAAAACAAAAATATTTTATATAAGTTTTCATCCCGTTATTTAGGTGCAAAATAAGGAGAAAAACAGAAAATCAAAATATTTCAGATAACTTTTTTTTTCTTTTTTTCCCGTTATATGGATGCGAAATTAGGACAAAAACAGAAAACCAAAATATTTCAAATAACTTTATTTTTCTTTTTTCCCCGTTATTGCACCTAGCAAAATAAGGACAAAAACAGAAAACCAAAATATTTCAGATAACTTTATTTTTCTTTTTCCCGGTCTTGAGGTCCAAAATAGGGACAAAAACAGAAAACCAAAATATTTCAGATAACTTGTTTTTGTCTTATTTCCCGTTATTTATGTGCAAAATAAGGAGAAAAATAGAAAACCAAAATATTTTAGATAACTTTTTTTTTCTTTTTTCCCGTTATTTCGGTGCAAAATAAGGACAGAAACAGAAAATCAAAATATTTCCAATAACTTTATTTTTCTTTTTTCCCGTTCTTGAGGTGCAAAATAAGGACAAAAACAGAAAACCAAAATATTTTATATAACTTTTCTCCCCGTTATTTAGGTGCAAAATAAGGACAAAAACAGAAAACAAAAATATTTTATATAAGTTTTCTCCCCGTTATTTAGGTGCAAAATAAGGAGAAAAACAGAAAATCAAAATATTTCAGATAACTTTTTTTTTCTTTGTTCCCATTATTTAGGTGCCAAATAAGGACATAACAGAAAACCAAAATATTTTAGATAACTTTTTTTTTCTTTTTTCATGTTATTTGGGTGCAAAATAAGGAGAAAAACAGAAAACCAAAATATTTCAGATAACTTTTTTTCTCTTAATTCCCCTTATTTAGGTGCAAAATAAAGAGAAAAACAGAAAATCAAAATATTTCAGATAACTTTTTTTTTCTTTTTTCTTATTATTTAGGTGCCAAATAAGGACAAAACAGAAAACCAAAATATTTTAGATAACTTTTTTTTTCTTTTTTGCCGTTATTTCGGTGCAAAATAGGGACAAAAACCGAAAATCAAAATATTTCAAATAATTTTCTTTTTCTTTTTTCCCGTTCTTAAGCTGCAAAATAAGGACAAAAACAGAAAACCAAAATATTTTATATAACTTTTCTCCCCGTTATTTAGGTGCAAAATAAGAACAAAAACAGAAAACCAAAATATTTCAGATAACTTTTTTTGTCTTATTTCCCGTTATATAGGTGCAAAACAAGTACAAAAACAGAAAACCAAAATATTTTATATAACTTTTATCCCCGTTATTTGGATGCGAAATTAAGACAAAAACAGAAAACCAAAATATTTCAAATAACTTTATTTTTATTTTTTCCCGTTATTTAGGTGCAAAATAAGGACAAAAACAGAAAACCAAAATATTTCAGATAACTTTTTTTTTGTCTAATTTCACGTTATTTATGTGCAAAATAAAAAGAAAAACAGAAAATCTAAATATTTCAGATAACTTTTTTTTTCTTATTTCCCGTTATTTGGGTGCAAAATAAGGACAAAACGGAAAACCAAAATATTTTAGATAACTTTTTTTTTCTTTTTTCATGTTATTTGGGTGCAAAATAGGGACAAAAACAGAAAATCAAAATATTTCAAATAACTTTATTTTTCTTTTTTCCCGTTCTTGAGGTGCAAAATAGGGACAAAAACAGAAAACCAAAATATTTCAGATAACTTGTTTTTGTCTTATTTCCCGTTATTTATGTGCAAAATAAGGAGAAAAATAGAAAACCAAAATATTTTAGATAACTTTTTTTTTCTTTTTTCCCGTTATTTCGGTGCAAAATAAGGACAGAAACAGAAAATCAAAATATTTCAAATAACTTTATTTTTATTTTTTCCCGTTATTTAGGTGGAAAATAAGGAGAAAAACAGAAAACCAAAATACTTCAGATAACTTTTTTTTTCCCATTATTTAGGTGCCAAATAAGGACAAAACAGAAAACCAAAATATTTTAGATAATTTTTTTTTCTTTTTTCCCGTTATTTCGGTGCAAAATAGGGACAAAAATAGAAAATCAAAATATTTCAAATAACTTTATTTTTCTTTTTTCCCGTTCTTGAGGTGCAAAATAAGGACAAAAACAGAAAACGATAATATTTTATATAACTTTTCTCCCCGTTATTTAGGTGCAAAATAAGGACAAAACCAGAAAACCAAAATATTTCAGATAACTTTTTTTTGTATTATTTCCCGTTATTTAGGTGCAAAATAGGGACAAAAAAGGAAAATCAAAATATATCAAATAACTTTATTTTTCTTTTTTCCCGTTCTTGAGGTGCAAAATAAGGACAAAAACAGAAAACCAAAATATTTTATATAACTTTTCTCCCCGTTATTTAGGTGCAAAATAAGGACAAAAACAGAAAACAAAAATATTTTATATAAGTTTTCTCCCCGTTATTTAGGTGCAAAATAAGGAGAAAAACAGAAAATCAAAATATTTCAGATAACTTTTTTTTTCTTTTTTCCCATTATTTAGGTGACAAATAAGGACAAAACAGAAAACCAAAATATTTTAGATCACTTTTTTTTTCTTTTTTCATGTTATTTGGGTGCAAAATAAGGAGAAAAACAGAAAACCAAAATATTTCATATAATTTTTTTTTTCTTATTTCTCGTTATTTAGGTGCAAAATAAAGAGAAAAACAGAAAACCAAAATATTTTTGATAACGTTTTTTTTTCTTTTTTCCCGTTATTTCGGTCCAAAATAAGGACAAAAACAGAAAATCAAAATATTTCAAATAATTTTATTTTTATTTTTTCCCGTTATTTAGGTGCAAAATAAGGAGAAAAACAGAAAACCAAAATATTTCGTATAACTTGTTTTTGTCTTATTTCCCGTTATTTATGTGCAAAATAAGGAGAAAAATAGAAAACCAAAATATTTTAGATAACTTTTTTTTTCTTTTTTCCCATTATTTAGGTGACAAATAAGGACAAAACAGAAAACCAAAATATTTTAGATCACTTTTTTTTTCTTTTTTCATGTTATTTGGGTGCAAAATAAGGAGAAAAACAGAAAACCAAAATATTTCATATAATTTTTTTTTTCTTATTTCTCGTTATTTAGGTGCAAAATAAAGAGAAAAACAGAAAACCAAAATATTTCTGATAACGTTTTTTTTTCTTTTTTCCCGTTATTTCGGTCCAAAATAAGGACAAAAACAGAAAATCAAAATATTTCAAATAATTTTATTTTTATTTTTTCCCGTTATTTATGTGCAAAATAAGGAGAAAAATAGAAAACCAAAATATTTTAGATAACTTTTTTTTGTCTTATTTCCCGTTATTTATGTGCAAAATAAGGAGAAAAATAGAAAACCAAAATATTTTAGATAACTTTTTTTTTCTTTTTCCCGTTATTTCGGTGCAAAATAAGGACAGAAACAGAAAATCAAAATATTTCAAATAATTTTATTTTTATTTTTTCCCGTTATTTAGGTGCAAAATAAGGAGAAAAACAGAAAACCAAAATATTTCGTATAACTTGTTTTTGTCTTATTTCCCGTTATTTATGTGCAAAATAAGGAGAAAAACAGAAAACCAAAATATTTTAGATAACTTTTTTTTCTCTTTTCCCGTTATTTGGGTGCAAAATAAGTACAAAAACAGAAAACCAAAATATTTCAGATAACTTGTTTTTGTCTTATTTCCCGTTATTTATGTGCAAAATAAGGAGAAAAATAGAAAACCAAAATATTTTAGATAACTTTTTTTTTCTTTTTTCCCGTTATTTCGGTGCAAAATAAAGACAGAAAATCAAAATATTTCAAATAATTTTTTTTTTTTTTCCCGTTATTGAGGTGCAAAATAAGGACAAAAACAGAAAACCAAAATATTTCAGATAACTTTTTTTTTCTTTTTTCCCGTTATTTGGGTGCAAAATAAGGACAAAACGGAAAACCAAAATATTTTAGATAACTTTTTTTTTCTTTTTTCATGTTATTTTGGTGCAAAATAAGGGCAAAAACAGAAAATCTAAATATTTCAAATAACTTTATTTTTCTTTTTTCCCGTTCTTGAGGTGCAAAATAGGGACAAAAACAGAAAACCAAAATATTTCAGATAACTTGTTTTTGTCTTATTTCCCGTTATTTATGTGCAAAATAAGGAGAAAAATAGAAAACCAAAATATTTTAGATAACTTTTTTTTTCTTTTTTCCCGTAATTTCGGTGCAAAATAAGGACAGAAACAGAAAATCAAAATATTTCAAATAACTTTATTTTTATTTTTTTACGTTATTTAGGTACAAAATAAGGAGAAAAACAGAAAACCAAAATACTTCAGATAACTTTTTTTTTTTACCATTATTTAGGTGCCAAATAAGGACAAAACAGAAAACCAAAATATTTTAGATAACGTTTTTTTTTCTTTTTTCCCGTTATTTCGGTGCAAAATAGGGACAAAAATAGAAAATCAAAATATTTCAAATAACTTTATTTTTCTTTTTTCCCGTTCTTGAGGTGCAAAATAAGGACAAAAACAGAAAACGATAATATTTTATATAACTTTTCTCCCCGTTATTTAGGTGCAAAATAAGGACAAAACCAGAAAACCAAAATATTTCAGATAACTTTTTTTTGTATTATTTCCCGTTATTTAGGTGCAAAATAGGGACAAAAAAGGAAAATCAAAATATATCAAATAACTTTATTTTTCTTTTTTCCCGTTCTTGAGGTGCAAAATAAGGACAAAAACAGAAAACAAAAATATTTTATATAAGTTTTCATCCCGTTATTTAGGTGCAAAATAAGGAGAAAAACAGAAAATCAAAATATTTCAGATAACTTTTTTTTTCTTTTTTTCCCGTTATATGGATGCGAAATTAGGACAAAAACAGAAAACCAAAATATTTCAAATAACTTTATTTTTCTTTTTTCCCCGTTATTGCACCTAGCAAAATAAGGACAAAAACAGAAAACCAAAATATTTCAGATAACTTTATTTTTCTTTTTCCCGGTCTTGAGGTCCAAAATAGGGACAAAAACAGAAAACCAAAATATTTCAGATAACTTGTTTTTGTCTTATTTCCCGTTATTTATGTGCAAAATAAGGAGAAAAATAGAAAACCAAAATATTTTAGATAACTTTTTTTTTCTTTTTTCCCGTTATTTCGGTGCAAAATAAGGACAGAAACAGAAAATCAAAATATTTCCAATAACTTTATTTTTCTTTTTTCCCGTTCTTGAGGTGCAAAATAAGGACAAAAACAGAAAACCAAAATATTTTATATAACTTTTCTCCCCGTTATTTAGGTGCAAAATAAGGACAAAAACAGAAAACAAAAATATTTTATATAAGTTTTCTCCCCGTTATTTAGGTGCAAAATAAGGAGAAAAACAGAAAATCAAAATATTTCAGATAACTTTTTTTTTCTTTGTTCCCATTATTTAGGTGCCAAATAAGGACATAACAGAAAACCAAAATATTTTAGATAACTTTTTTTTTCTTTTTTCATGTTATTTGGGTGCAAAATAAGGAGAAAAACAGAAAACCAAAATATTTCAGATAACTTTTTTTCTCTTAATTCCCCTTATTTAGGTGCAAAATAAAGAGAAAAACAGAAAATCAAAATATTTCAGATAACTTTTTTTTTCTTTTTTCTTATTATTTAGGTGCCAAATAAGGACAAAACAGAAAACCAAAATATTTTAGATAACTTTTTTTTTCTTTTTTGCCGTTATTTCGGTGCAAAATAGGGACAAAAACCGAAAATCAAAATATTTCAAATAATTTTCTTTTTCTTTTTTCCCGTTCTTAAGCTGCAAAATAAGGACAAAAACAGAAAACCAAAATATTTTATATAACTTTTCTCCCCGTTATTTAGGTGCAAAATAAGAACAAAAACAGAAAACCAAAATATTTCAGATAACTTTTTTTGTCTTATTTCCCGTTATATAGGTGCAAAACAAGTACAAAAACAGAAAACCAAAATATTTTATATAACTTTTCTCCCCGTTATTTGGATGCGAAATTAAGACAAAAACAGAAAACCAAAATATTTCAAATAACTTTATTTTTATTTTTTCCCGTTATTTAGGTGCAAAATAAGGACAAAAACAGAAAACCAAAATATTTCAGATAACTTTTTTTTTGTCTAATTTCACGTTATTTATGTGCAAAATAAAAAGAAAAACAGAAAATCTAAATATTTCAGATAACTTTTTTTTTCTTATTTCCCGTTATTTAGGTGCAAAATAAAGCGAAAAATAGAAAACCAAAATATTTTAGATACATTTTTTTTTCTTTTTTCCCATTATTTAGGTGCAAAATAAGGACAAAACAGAAAACCAAAATATTTTAGATAACTTTTTTTTACTTTTCTCCCGTTATTTCGGTGCAAAATAAGGACAGAAACAGAAAATCAAAATATTTCAAATAACTCTATTTTTCTTTTTTCCCGTTACTGAGGTGCAAAATAAGGACAAAACAGAAAACCAAAATATTTTAGATAACTTTTTTTTTCTTTTTTCCCGTTATTTGGTTGCAAAATAAGGACAAAAACAGAAAACCAAAATATTTCAGATATCTTTATTTTTCTTATTTCCCGTTATTTAGGTGTAAAATAAGGAGAAAAACAGAAAATCAAAATATTTCAGATAACTTTTTTTTCTTTTTTTCCCGTTATTTAGCTGCAAAATAAGGACAAGACAGAAAACCAAAATATTTTAGATAACTTTTTTTTTCTTTTCTCCCGTTATTTCGGTGCAAAATAAGGACAGAAACAGAAAATCAAAATATTTCATATAACTCTATTTTTCTTTTTTCCCCTTATTGAGGTGCTAAATAAGGACAAGAACAGAAAATCAAAATATTTCAAATAACTTTATTTTTCTTTTTTACCGTTATTTAGGGTAAAAATAAACACAAAAACAGAACACCAAAATATTTCAGATAACTTTTTTTTCCTTTTCCCGTTATTACCCAAATAAAAAGAAAAAAAAAGTTGTCTAAAATATTTTGGTTTTCTGTTTTGTCCTTATTTTGGACCCAGCAAAATAAGGACAAAAACAGAACACCAAAATATTTCAGATAACTTTTTTTTGTCTTATTTCCCGTTATTTATGTGCAAAATAAAGAGAGAAACAGAAAATCAAAATATTTCAGATAACTTTTTTTTTTGTTTTTTCCCCGTTATTTGGGTGCGAAATAGGGATAAAAACAAAAAACCAAAATATTTTAGATAACTTTTTTTTCTTTCTTCCCGTTATTTCGGTGCAAAATAAGGACAGAAACAAAAAACCAAAATATTTCAAATAACTTAATTTTTCTTTTTTCCCCGTTATTCAGGTGCAAAATAAGGACAAAAACAAAAAACCAAAATATTTCAGATAACTTTTTTTTTCTTTTTTCCCCGTTATTTGGGTGCGAAATAGGGACAAAAACAGAAAACCAAAATATTTCAAATAACTTTATTTTTTTTCCCGTTATTTAGGTGCAAAATAAGTACAAAAACAGAACACCAAAATATTGCAGATAACTTTTTTTTTCTTTTTTCGCGTTATTTGGCTGCAAAATAAGGACAAAACAGAAAACGAAAATATTTTAGATAACTCTTTTTTTTCCCGTTATTTGAGTGCAAAATAAGGACAAAAACAGAAAATCAAAATATTTCAAATAACTTTATTTTTCTTTTTTCCCGTTATTTAGGTGCAAAATAAGGACAAAAACAGAAAACCAAAATATTTCATATAAATTTTTTTTCTTTTTTCCCGTTATTTGGGTGCAAAATAAGGACAAAAAAAAAAACCAAAATATTTCAAATAACTTTATGTTTCTATTTTCCCGTTATTTAGGTGCAAAATAAGGACAAAAACAGAAAACCAAAATATTTCAGATAACTTGTTTTTTTGGTCTTATTTCCCGTTATTTATGTGCAAAATAAGTAGGAAAACAGAAAATCAAAATATTTCAGATAACTTTTTTTTTCTTTTTTTCCCGTTATTTGGATGCGATATTTGGACAAAAACAGAAAACCAAAATATTTCAAATAACTTTATTTTTGTTTTTTCCCCGTTATTTAGGTGCAAAATAAGGACAAAAACAGAAAACCAAAATATTTCAGATAACTTGTTTTTGTCTTATTTCCCGTTATTTATGTGCAAAATAAGGAGAAAAACAGAAAACCAAAATATTTTAGATAACTTTTTTTTTCTTTTTTCCCGTTATTTGGGTGCAAAATAAGTACAAAAACAGAAAACCAAAATATTTCAGATAACTTGTTTTTGTCTTATTTCCCGTTATTTATGTGCAAAAGAAGGAGAAAAATAGAAAACCAAAATATTTTAGATAACTTTTTTTTTCTTTTTTCCCGTTATTTCGGTGCAAAATAAGTACAGAAACAGAAAATCAAAATATTTCAAATAACTTTATTTTGTTTTTTTCCGTTATTGAGGTGCAAAATAAGTAGAAAAACAGAAAACCAAAATATTTCAGATAACTTTTTTTTCTATATTTCAGATAATTTTTTTTTCTTATTTCCCGTTATTTAGGTGCCACATAAGGACAAAAACAGAAAACCAAAATATTTTAAATAACTTTATTTTTCTTTTTTCCCCGTTATTTAAGTGCAAAATAAGGACAAAAACAGAAAACCAAAATATTTCAGATTACTTTTTTTTTCTTTTTTTCCCGTTAATTGGGTGCGAAATAAGGATAAAAACGGAAAGCCAAAATATTTCAAATAACTTTATTTTTCTTTTTCCCGTTATTTAGGTGCAAAATAGCGACAAAAACAGAAAATCAAAATATTTCAAATAACTTTATTTTTCTTTTTTCCCGTTATTTATGTGCAAAATAAGGACAAAAACAGAAAACCAAAATATTTCATATAACTTTTTTTTATTTTTTCCCGTTATTTGGGTACAAAATAAGGACAAAAACAGAAAACCAAAATATTTCAGATAACTTGTTTTTGTCTTATTTCCCATTATTTATGTGCAAAATAAGGAGAAAAACAGAAAACCATAATATTTTAGATAACTTTTTTTTTCTTTTTTCCCGTTATTTGGGTGCAAAATAAGTACAAAAACAGAAAACCAAAATATTTCAGATAACTTGTTTTTGTCTTATTTCCCGTTATTTATGTGCAAAATAAAGAGAGAAACAGAAAATCAAAATATTTCAGATAACTTTTTTTTTCTTTTTTCCCCGTTATTTAGGTGCGAAATAGGGACAAAAAGAGAAAACCAAAATATTTTAGATAACTTTTTTTCTTTCTTCCCGTTATTTCGGTGCAAAATAAGGACAGAAACAAAAAACCAAAATATTTCAAATAACTTTATTTTTCTTTTTTCCCCGTTATTTAGGTGCAAAATAAGGACAAAAACAGAAAACCAAAATATTTCAGATAACTTTATTTTCCCGTTATTTAGGTGCAAAATAAAGACCAAAACAGAAAACCAAAATATTTCAGATAACTTTATTTTTCTTTTTTTCCGTTATTTAGACACAAAAACAGAAAACCAAAATATTTCAAATAACTTTATTTTTTTTCCCGTTATATAGGTGCAAAATAAGTACAAAAACAGAACACCAAAATATTTCAGATAACTTTTTTTTTCTTTTTTCGCGTTATTGGGCTGCAAAATAAGGACAAAAGAGAAAACCAAAATATTTTAGATAACTCTTTTTTTTTCCCCGTTATTTGAGTGCAAAATAAGGACAAAACAGAAAATCAAAATATTTCAAATAACTTTATTTTTTTTTTCCCCGTTATTTAGGTGCAAAATAAGGACAAAAACAGAAAACCAAAATATTTCATATAAATTTTTTTTCTTTTTTCCCGTTATTTGGGTGCAAAATAAGGACAAAAACAGAAAACCAAAATATTTCAAATAACTTTATTTTTCTATTTTCCCGTTATTTAGGTGCAAAATAAGGACAAAACCAGAAAACCAAAATATTTCAGATAACTTTTTTTGGTCTTATTTCCCGTTATTTATGTGCAAAATAAGTAGAAAAACAGAAAATCAAAATATTTCAGATAACTTTTTTTCCCGCTATTTTAATGCGATATTTGGACAAAAACAGAAAACTAAAATATTTCAAATAACTTTATTTTTCTTTTTTCCCCGTTATTTAGGTGCAAAATAAGGACATAAACAGAAAACCAAAATATTTCATATAACTTTTTTTTTCTTTTTTCCCGTTATTTGGGTGCAAAATAAGCACAAAAACAGAAAACCAAAATATTTCAAATAACTTTATTTTTCTTTTTTCCCCGTTATTTAGGTGCAAAATAAGGACAAAAACAGAAAACCAAAATATTTCAGATTACTTTTTTTTTCTTTTTTTCCCGTTATTTGGATGCGAAATTAGGACAAAAACAAAAAACCAAAATATTTCAAATAACTTTATTTTTCTTTTTTCCCCATTATTTAGGTGCGAAATAAGGACAAAAACGGAAAACCAAAATATTTCAAATAACTTTATTTTTCTTTTTTCCCGTTATTTGTGTGCAAAATAGGAACAAAAACAGAAAATCAAAATATTTCAAATAACTTTATTTTGTCTTATTTCCCGTTATTTATGTGCAAAATAAGGACAAAAATAGAAAACCAAAATATTTCATATAACTTTTTTTTATTTTTTCCCGTTATTTGGGTGCAAAATAAGGACAAAAACAGAAAACCAATATATTTCAGATAACTTGTTTTTGTCTTATTTCCCATTATTTATGTGCAAAATAAGGAGAAAAACAGAAAACCATAATATTTTAGATAACTTTTTTTTTCTTTTTTCCAGTTATTTGGGTGCAAAATAAGTACAAAAACAGAAAACCAAAATATTTCAGATAACTTGTTTTTGTCTTATATCCCGTTATTTATGTGCAAAATAAAGAGAGAAACAGAAAATCAAAATATTTCAGATAACTTTTTTTTTCTTTTTTCCCCGTTATTTGGGTGCGAAATAGGGACAAAAACAGAAAACCAAAATATTTCATATAAATTTTTTTTCTTTTTTCCCGTTATTTGGGTGCAAAATAAGGACAAAAACAGAAAACGAAAATATTTCAAATAACTTTATTTTTCTATTTTCCCGTTATTTAGGTGCAAAATAAGGACAAAAACAGAAAACCAAAATATTTCAGATAACTTTTTTTGGTCTTATTTCCCGTTATTTATGTGCAAAATAAGTAGAAAAACAGAAAATCAAAATATTTCAGATAACTTTTTTTTTCTTTTTTTCCCGTTATTTGGATGCGATATTTGGACAAAAACAGAAAACCAAAATATTTCAAATAACTTTATTTTTCTTTTTTCCCCGTTATTTAGGTGCGAAATAAGGAGCAAAACAGAAAACCAAAATATTTCAGATAACTTTTTTTTTCTTTTTTCCCATTATTTAGGTGCCAAATAAGGACAAAACAGAAAACCAAAATATTTTAGATAACTTTTTTTTTCTTTTTTCATGTTATTTGGGTGCAAAATAAGGAGAAAAACAGAAAACCAAAATATTTCAGATAATTTTTTTTTTCCGATTTCCCGTTATTTAGGTGCAAAATAAAGAGAAAAACAGAAAATCAAAATATTTCAGATAACTTTTTTTTTCATTTTTCCCATTATTTAGGTGCCAAATAAGGACAAACCAGAAAACCAAAATATTTTAGCTAACGTTTTTTTCTTTTTTCCCGTTATTTCGGTCCAAAATAGGGACAAAAACAGAAAATCAAAATATTTCAAATAACTTTATTTTTCTTTTGTCCCGTTCTTGAGGTGCAAAATAAGGACAAAAACAGAAAACCAAAATATTTTATATAACTTTTCTCCCCGTTATTTAGGTGCAAAATAAGGACAAAAACAGAAAACCAAAATATTTCAGATAACTTTTTTTTGTCTTATTTCCCGTTATTTATGTGCAAAATAAGGACAAAAACAGAAAACCAAAATATTTCATATAACTTTTTTTTTATTTTTTCCCGTTATTTGGGTGCAAAATAAGGACAAAACAAAAAACCAAAATATTTCAGATAAGTTGTTTTTGTCTTATTTCCCATTATTTATGTGCAAAATAAGGAGAAAAACAGAAAACCATAATATTTTAGATAACTTTTTTTTTCTTTTTTCCCGTTATTTGGGTGCAAAATAAGTACAAAAACAGAAAACCAAAATATTTCAGATAACTTGTTTTTGTCTTATTTCCCGTTATTTATGTGCAAAATAAGGAGAATCATAGAAAACCAAAATATTTTAAATAACTTTTTTTTCTTTTTTCCCGTTATTTCGGTGCAAAATAAGGACAGAAACAGAAAATCAAAATATTTCAAATAACTTTATTTTTTTTTTCCCGTTATTGAGGTGGAAAATAAGGACAAAAACAGAAAACCAAAATATTTCAGACAACTTTTTTTTTCTTTTTTCCCGATATTTGGGTGCAAAATAAGGACAAAAACAGAAAAACAAAATATTTCATCTAAATTTTTTTTCTTTTTTCCCGTTATTTGGGTGCAAAATAAGTACAAAAACAGAAAACCAAAATATTTCAGATAACTTGTTTTTGTCTTATTTCCCGTTATTTATGTGCAAAATAAGGAGAAACATAGAAAACCAAAATATTTTAAATAACTTTTTTTTCTTTTTTCCCGTTATTTCGGTGCAAAATAAGGACAGAAACAGAAAATCAAAATATTTCAAATACCTTTATTTTTTTTTCCCGTTATTGAGGTGCAAAATATGGACAAAAACAGAAAACCAAAATATTTCAGATAACTTTTTTTTTCTTTTTTCCCGATATTTGGGTGCAAAATTAGGACAAAAACAGAAAAACAAAATATTTCATCTAACTTTTTTTTTCTTTTTTCCCGTTATTTGGGTGCAAAATAAGGACAAAACGGAAAACCAAAATATTTTAGATAACTTTTTTTTTCTTTTTTCATGTTATTTGAGTGCAAAATAGGGACAAAAACAGAAACCCAAAATATTTCAGATAACTTTTTTTTTCTGTTTTCCCGATATTTGGGTGCAAAATAAGGACAAAAACAGAAAAACAAAATATTTCATCTAACTTTTTTTTTCTTTTTTCCCGTTATTTGGGTGCAAAATAAGGACAAAACGGAAAACCAAAATATTTTAGATAACTTTTTTTTTCTTTTTCATGTTATTTGGGTGCAAAATAAGGACAAAAACAGAAAACCAAAATATTTCAGATAACTTGTTTTTGTCTTATTTCCAATTATTTATGTGCAAAATAAGGAGAAAAACAGAAAACCATAATATTTTAGATAACTTTTTTTTTTCTTTTTTCCCGTTATTTGGGTGCAAAATAAGTACAAAAACAGAAAACCAAAATATTTCAGATAACTTGTTTTTGTCTTATTTTTCGTTATTTATGTGCAAAATAAAGAGAGAAACAGAAAATCAAAATATTTCAGATAACTTTTTTTTTCTTTTTTCCCCGTTATTTGGGTGCGAAATAGGGACAAAAACAGAAAACCAAAATATTTTAGATAACTTTTTTTTCTTTCTTCCCGTTATTTCGGTGCAAAATAAGGACAGAAACAAAAAACCAAAATATTTCAAATAACTTTATTTTTCTTTTTTCCCCGTTATTTAGGTGCAAAATAAGGACAAAAACAAAAAACCAAAATATTTCAGATAACTTTTTTTTTCTTTTTTCCCTGTTATTTGGGTGCGAAATAGGGACAAAAACAGAAAACCAAAATAATTCAAATAACTTTATTTTTCTTTTTTCCTGTTATTTAGGTGCAAAATAAGGACAAAAACAGAAAACCAAAATATTTCAGATAACTTTATTTTCGCGGCATTTAGGTGCAAAATAAAGACCAAAACAGAAAACCAAAATATTTCAGATAACTTTATTTTTCTTTTTTTCCGTTATTTAGACACAAAAACAGAAAACCAAAATATTTCAAATAACTTTATTTTTTTCCCCGTTATTTAGGTGCAAAATAAGTACAAAAACAGAACACCAAAATATTTCAGATAACTTTTTTTTTCTTTTTTCGCGTTATTTGGCTGCAAAATAAGGACAAAACAGAAAACCAAAATATTTCAGATAACTTTTTTTGGTCTTATTTCCCGTTATTTATGTGCAAAATAAGTAGAAAAACAGAAAATCAAAATATTTCAGATAACTTTTTTGTTCTTTTTTTCCCGTTTTTTGGATGCGATATTTGGACAAAAACAGAAAACCAAAATATTTCAAATAACTTTATTTTTCGTTTTTCCCCGTTATTTAGGTGCAAAATAAGGACATAAACAGAAAATCAAAATATTTCATATAACTTTTTTTTTCTTTTTTCCCGTTATTTGGGTGCAAAATAAGGACAAAAACAGAAAACCAAAATATTTCAGATAACTTGTTTTTGTCTTATTTCCCGTTATTTATGTGCAAAATAAGGAGAAAAACAGAAAACCAAAATATTTTAGATAACTCTTTTTTTTTCCCGTTATTTGAGTGCAAAATAAGGACAAAAACAGAAAATAAAATATTTCAAATAACTTTATTTTTCTTTTTTCCCGTTATTTAGGTGCAAAATAAGGACAAAAACAGAAAACCAAAATATTTCATATAAATTTTTTTTCTTTTTTCCCGTTATTTAGGTGCAAAATAAGGACAAAAACAGAAAACCAAAATATTTCAGATAACTTTTTTTTGTCTTATTTCCCGTTATTTAGGTGCAAAATAGGGACAAAAACAGAAAATCAAAATATTTCAAATAACTTTATTTTTCTTTATTTTGTCTTATTTCCCGTTATTTATGTGCAAAATAAGGACAAAAACAGAAAACCAAAATATTTCATATAACTTTTTTTTTATTTTTTCCCGTTATTTGGGTGCAAAATAAGGACAAAACAGAAAACCAAAATATTTCAGATAACTTGTTTTTGTCTTATTTCCCATTATTTATGTGCAAAATAAGGAGAAAAACAGAAAACCATAATATTTTAGATAACTTTTTTTTTCTTTTTTCCCGTTATTTGGGTGCAAAATAAGTACAAAAACAGAAAACCAAAATATTTCAGATAACTTGTTTTTGTCTTATTTCCCGTTATTTATGTGCAAAATAAGGAGAATCATAGAAAACCAAAATATTTTAAATAACTTTTTTTTCTTTTTTCCCGTTATTTCGGTGCAAAATAAGGACAGAAACAGAAAATCAAAATATTTCAAATAACTTTATTTTTTTTTTCCCGTTATTGAGGTGGAAAATAAGGACAAAAACAGAAAACCAAAATATTTCAGACAACTTTTTTTTTCTTTTTTCCCGATATTTGGGTGCAAAATAAGGACAAAAACAGAAAAACAAAATATTTCATCTAAATTTTTTTTCTTTTTTCCCGTTATTTGGGTGCAAAATAAGGACAAAACGGAAAACCAAAATATTTTAGATAACTTTTTTTTTCTTTTTCATGTTATTTGGGTGCAAAATAAGGACAAAAACCGAAAACCAAAATATTTCAGATAACTTGTTTTTGTCTTATTTCCAATTATTTATGTGCAAAATAAGGAGAAAAACAGAAAACCAAAATATTTTAGATAACTTTTTTTTTCTTTTTTCCCGTTATTTGGGTGCAAAATAAGGACAAAAACAGAAAACCAAAATATTTCAGATAACTTGTTTTTGTCTTATTTCGCGTTATTTATGTGCAAAATAAGGAGAAAAACAGAAAACCAAAATATTTTAGATAACTCTTTTTTTTTCCCGTTATTTGAGTGCAAAATAAGGACAAAAACAGAAAATAAAATATTTCAAATAACTTTATTTTTCTTTTTTCCCGTTATTTAGGTGCAAAATAAGGACAAAAACAGAAAACCAAAATATTTCATATACATTTTTTTTCTTTTTTCCCGTTATTTGGGTGCAAAATAAGGACAAAAACAGAAAACGAAAATATTTCAAATAACTTTATTTCTCTATTTTCCCGTTATTTAGGTGCAAAATAAGGACAAAAACAGAAAACCAAAATATTTCAGATAACTTTTTTTGGTCTTATTTCCCGTTATTTATGTGCAAAATAAGTAGAAAAACAGAAAATCAAAATATTTCAGGTAACTTTTTTGTTCTTTTTTTCCCGTTTTTTGGATGCGATATTTGGACAAAAACAGAAAACCAAAATATTTCAAATAACTTTATTTTTCGTTTTTCCCCGTTATTTAGGTGCAAAATAAGGACATAAACAGAAAATCAAAATATTTCATATAACTTTTTTTTTCTTTTTTCCCGTTATTTGGGTGCAAAATAAGGACAAAAACAGAAAACCAAAATATTTCAGATAACTTGTTTTTGTCTTATTTCCCGTTATTTATGTGCAAAATAAGGAGAAAAACAGAAAACCAAAATATTTTAGATAACTTTTTTTTTCTTTTTTCCCGTTATTTGGGTGCAAAATAAGGACAGAAACAGAAAATCAAAATATTTCAAATAACTTTATTTTGTTTTTTTCCGTTATTGAGGTGCAAAATAAGTAGAAAAACAGAAAACCAAAATATTTCAGATAACTTTTTTTTTTCTTTTTTCCCCGTTATTTAGGTGCAAAATAAGGACATAAACAGAAAACCAAAATATTTCATATAACTTTTTTTTCTTTTTTCCCGTTATTTCGGTGCAAAATAAGGACAGAAACAGAAAATCAAAATATTTCAAATAACTTTATTTTGTTTTTTTCCGTTATTGAGGTGCAAAATAAGTAGAAAAACAGAAAACCCAAATATTTCAGATAACTTTTTTTTCTATATTTCAGATAATTTTTTTTTCTTATTTCCCGTTATTTAGGTGCCACATAAGGACAAAAACAGAAAACCAAAATATTTCAAATAACTTTATTTTTCTTTTTTCCCCGTTATTTAGGTGCAAAATAAGGACAAAAACAGAAAACCAAAATATTTCAGATTACTTTTTTTTTCTTTTTTTCCCGTTAATAGGGTGCGAAATAAGGATAAAAACGGAAAGCCAAAATATATCAAATAACTTTATTTTTCTTTTTCCCGTTATTTAGGTGCAAAATAGCGACAAAAACAGAAAATCAAAATATTTCAGATAACTTTATTTTTCTTTTTTCCCATTATTTAGGTGCCAAATAAGGACAAAACAGAAAACCAAAATATTTTAGATAACTTTTTTTTTCTTTTTTCCCATTATTTAGGTGCCAAATAAGGACAAAACAGAAAAAAAAAGTTATATGAAATATTTTGGTTTTCTGTTTTTGTCCTTATTTTGCACCTAAATAACGGGAAATAAGACAAAATAAAGAAAAATAAAGTTATATGAAATATTTTGATTTTCTGTTTTTGTCCCTTTTTTGCACCTAAATAACGGGAAATAAGACAAAAAAAAGTTATCTGAAATATTTTGGTTTTCTGTTTTTGTCCTTATTTTGCACCTAAATAACGGAGAGAAAAGTTATATAAAATATTTTGGTTTTCTGTTTTTGTCCTTATTTTGCACCTCAAGAACGGGACAAATGAAAAATAAAGTTATTTGAAATATTTTGATTTTCTGTTTTTGTCCCTATTTTGGACCGAAATAACGGGAAAAAAGAAAAAAAACGTTAGCTAAAATATTTTGGTTTTCTGGTTTGTCCTTATTTGGCACCTAAATAATGGGAAAAAAGAAAAAAAAAGTTATCCGAAATATTTTGATTTTCTGTTTTTCTCTTTATTTTGCACCTAAATAACGGGAAATCGGAAAAAAAAAAATTATCTGAAATATTTTGGTTTTCTGTTTTTCTCCTTATTTTGCACCCTATTAACGGGAAAAAAAGAAAAAAAAAGTAATCTGAAATATTTTGGTTTTCTGTTTTTGTCCTTATTTTGCACCTAAATAACGGGGAAAAAAGAAAAATAAAGTTATTTGAAATATTTTGGTTTTCTGTTTTTGTCCAAATATCGCATCCAAAAAACGGGAAAAAAAGAACAAAAAAGTTATCTGAAATATTTTGATTTTCTGTTTTTCTACTTATTTTGCACATAAATAACGGGAAATAAGACCAAAAAAAGTTATCTGAAATATTTTGGTTTTCTGTTTTGTCCTTATTTTGCAGCCAAATAACGCGAAAAAAGAAAAAAAAAGTTATCTGAAATATTTTGATTTTCTGTTTTTCTCTTTATTTTGCACCTAAATAACGGGAAATCGGAAAAAAAAAAATTATCTGAAATATTTTGGTTTTCTGTTTTTCTCCTTATTTTGCACCCTATTAACGGGAAAAAAAGAAAAAAAAAGTAATCTGAAATATTTTGGTTTTCTGTTTTGTCCTTATTTGGCACCTAAATAATGGGAAAAAAGAAAAAAAAAGTTATCTAAAATATTTTGGTTTTCTGTTTGTCCTTATTTGGCACCTAAATAATGGGAAATATTTTGATTTTCTGTTTTTGTCGCTATTTTGCACCTAAATAACGGGAAAAAGAAAAATAAAGTTATTTGATATATTTTGGCTTTCCGTTTTTATCCTTATTTCGCACCCTATTAACGGGAAAAAAAGAAAAAAAAAGTAATCTGAAATATTTTGGTTTTCTGTTTTTGTCCTTATTTTGCACCTAAATAACGGGGAAAAAAGAAAAATAAAGTTATTTGAAATATTTTGGTTTTCTGTTTTTGTCCTTATGTGGCACCTAAATAACGGGAAATAAGAAAAAAAATTATCTGAAATATAGAAAAAAAAGTTATCTGAAATATTTGGGTTTTCTGTTTTTCTACTTATTTTGCACCTCAATAACGGAAAAAAACAAAATAAAGTTATTTGAAATATTTTGATTTTCTGTTTCTGTCCTTATTTTGCACCGAAATAACGGAAAAAAGAAAAAAAAGTTATATGAATATTTTGGTTTTCTGTTTATGTCCTTATTTTGCACCTAAATAACGGGGAAAAAAGAAAAAAAAAAGTTATCTGAAATATTTTGGTTTTCTGTTTTTCTACTTATTTTGCACCTCAATAACGGAAAAAAACAAAATAAAGTTATTTGAAATATGTTGATTTTCTGTTTCTGTCCTTATTTTGCACCCAAATAACGGGAAAAAAGAAAAAAAAAGTTATCTAAAATATTTTGGTTTTCTGTTTTTCTCCTTATTTTGCACATAAATAACGGGAAATAAGACAAAACAAGTTATCTGAAATATTTTGGTTTTCTGTTTTTGTCCTTATTTTTGCACCCAAATAACGGGAAAAAAGAAAAAAAAAGTTATATGAAATATTTTGATTTTCTGTTTATGTCCTTATTTTGCACCTAAATAACGGGGAAAAAACGAAAAATAAAGTTATTTGAAATATTTGGTTTTCTGTTTTTGTCCAAATATCGCATCCAAAAAACGGGAAAAAAAGAACAAAAAAGTTATCTGAAATATTTTGATTTTCTGTTTTTCTACTTATTTTGTACATAAATAACGGGAAATAAGACCAAAAAAAGTTATCTGAAATATTTTGGTTTTCTGTTTTTGTCCTTATTTTGCACCTAAATAACGGGAAAATAGAAAAATAAAGTTATTTGAAATATTTTCGTTTTCTGTTTTTGTCCTTATTTTGCACACAAATAACGGGAAAAAAGAAAAAAAATGTATATGAAATATTTTGGTTTTCTGTTTTTGTCCTTATTTTGCACCTAAATAACGGGAAAAAATAAAAATAAAGGGATTTGAAATATTTTTATTTTCTGTTTTTGTCCTTATTTTGCACACAAATAACGGGAAAAAAAAAGAGTTATCTAAAATATTTTGGTTTTCTGTTTTTCTCCTTATTTTGCACATAAATCACGGGAAATAAGACAAAAACAAGTTATCTGAAATATTTTGGTTTCTGTTTTTGTCCTTATTTTTGCACCCAAATAACGGGAAAAAAGAAAAAAAAGTTATATGAAATATTTTGATTTTCTGTTTATGTCCTTATTTTGCACCTAAATAACGGGGAAAAACGAAAAATAAAGTTATTTGAAATATTTTGGTTTTCTGTTTTTGTCCAAATATCGCATCCAAAAAACGGGAAAAAAAGAACAAAAAAGTTATCTGAAATATTTTGATTTTCTGTTTTTCTACTTATTTTGCACATAAATAACGGGAAATAAGACCAAAAAAAGTTATCTGAAATATTTTGGTTTTCTGTTTTGTCCTTATTTTGCAGCCAAATAACGCGAAAAAAGAAAAAAAAAGTTATCTGAAATATTTGGTGTTCTGTTTTTGTACTTATTTTGCACCTGAATAACGGGAAAAAAAATAAAGTTATTTGAAATATTTTGGTTTTCTGTTTTTGTGTCTAAATAACGGAAAAAAGAAAAATAAAGTTATCTGAAATATTTTGGTTTTCTGTTTTGGTCTTTATTTTGCACCTAAATGCCGCGAAAATAAAGTTATCTGAAATATTTTGGTTTTCTGTTTTTGTGTCTAAATAACGGAAAAAAGAAAAATAAAGTTATCTGAAATATTTTGGTTTTCTGTTTTGGTCTTTATTTTGCACCTAAATGCCGCGAAAATAAAGTTATCTGAAATATTTAGGTTTTCTGTTTTTGTCCTTATTTTGCACCTAAATAACAGGAAAAAAGAAAAATAAAGTTATTTGAATTATTTTGGTTTTCTGTTTTTGTCCCTATTTCGCACCCAAATAACAGGGAAAAAAGAAAAAAAAAGTTATCTGAAATATTTTGGTTTTTTGTTTTTGTCCTTATTTTGCACCTAAATAACGGGGAAAAAAGAAAAATAAAGTTATTTGAAAAATTTTGGTATTTTGTTTCTGTCCTTATTTTGCACCGAAATAACGGGAAGAAAGAAAAAAAGTTATCTAAAATATTTTTGGTTTTTCTATTTTTGTCCCTATTTCGCACCCAAATAACGGGGGAAAAAAGAAAAAAAAAGTTATCTGAAATATTTTGATTTTCTGTTTCTCTCTTTATTTTGCACATAAATAATGGGAAATAAGACAAAAACAAGTTATCTGAAATATTTTGGTTTTCTGTTTTTGTACTTATTTTGCACCCAAATAACGGGAAAAAAGAAAAAAAAAGTTATCTAAAATTTATGGTTTTCTGTTTTTCTCCTTATTTTGCACATAAATAATTGGAAATAAGACAAAAACAAGTTATCTGAAATATTTTGGTTTTCTGTTTTTGTCCTTATTTTGCACCCAAATAACATGAAAAAGAAAAAAAAAGTTATCTAAAATATTTTGGTTTTCGTTTTGTCCTTATTTTGCACCCCAAATAACGGGAAAAAAGAAAAAAAAAGTTAGATGAAATATTTGTTTTTCTGTTTTTGTCCTTATTTTGCACCCAAATATCGGGAAAACAGAAAAAAAAAGTTATCTGAAATATTTTGGGTTCTGTTTTTGTCCCTATTTTGCACTCAAATAACATGAAAAAAGAAAAAAAAGTTATCTAAAATATTTTGGTTTTCCGTTTTGTCCTTATTTTGCACCCAAATAACGGGAAAAAAGAAAAAAAAAGTTAGATGAAATATTTTGTTTTTCTGCTTTTGTCCTAATTTTGCACCCAAATATCGGGAAAAAAGAAAAAAAAAGTTATCTGAAATATTTTGGTTTTCTGTTTTTGTCCATATTTTGCACCTCAATAACGGGAAAAAAAAAATAAAGGTATTTGAAATATTTTGATTTTCTGTTTCTGTCCTTATTTTGCACCGAAATAACGGGAAAAAAGAAAAAAAAGTTATTTAAAATATTTTGGTTTTCTATGTTTCTACTTATTTTGCACATAAATAACAGGAAATAAGACAAAAACAAGTTATCTGAAATATTTTGGTTTTCTGTTTTTGTACTTATTTTGCACCCAAATAACGGGAAAAAGAAAAAAAATTTAGATGAAATATTTGTTTTTCTGTTTTTGTCCTTATTTTGCACCCAAATATCGGGAAAAAAGAAAAAAAAGTTGTCTGAAATATTTTGGTTTTCTGTTTTTGTCCCTTATTTTCCACCTCAATAACGGGAAAAAAAAAATAAAGTTATTTGAAATATTTTGATTTTCTGTTTCTGTCCTTATTTTGCACCGAAATAACGGGAAAAAAGAAAAAAAGTTATTTAAAATATTTTGGTTTTCTATGATTCTCCTTATTTTGCACATAAATAACGGGAAATAAGACAAAAACAAGTTATCTGAAATATTTTGGTTTTCTGTTTTTGTACTTATTTTGCACCCAAATAACGGGAAAAAAGAAAAAAAAAGTTATCTAAAATATTATGGTTTTCTGTTTTTCTCCTTATTTTGCACATAAATAATGGGAAATAAGACAAAAACAAGTTATCTGAAATATTTTGGTTTTCTGTTTTGTCCTTATTTTGCACCCAAATAACGGGAAAAAATAAAAAAAAAGTTATATGAAATATTTGGTTTTCTGTTTTTGTCCTTATTTTGCACATAAATAACGGGAAATAAGACAAAATAAACGAAAAATAAAGTTATTTGAAATATTTTGATTTTCTGTTTTTGTCCCTATTTTGCACCTAAATAACGGGAAATAAGACAAAAAAAAGTTATCTGAAATATTTTGGTTTTCTGTTTTGTCCTTATTTTGCACCTAAATAACGGGAAAAAAGAAAAAAAATTTATATGAAATATTTTGGTTTTCTGTTTTGTCCTTATTTTGCACCTAAATAACGGGAAAAAAGAAAAATAAGTTATTTGAAATATTTTATTTTCTGTTTTTGTCCTTATTTTGCACTCAAATAACGGGAAAAAAAAAAGAGTTATCTAAAATATTTTGGTTTTCTGTTTTTCTCCTTATTTTGCACATAAATAACGGGAAATAAGACAAAAACAAGTTATCTGAAATATTTTGGTTTTCTGTTTTTGTCCTTATTTTGCACCCAAATAACGGGAAAAAAGAAAAAAAAAGTTATATGAAATATTTTGATTTTCTGTTTATGTCCTTATTTTGCACCTAATAACGGGGAAAAACGAAAAATAAAGTTATTTGAAATATTTTGGTTTTCTGTTTTTGTCCAAATATCGCATCCAAAAAACGGGAAAAAAAGAACAAAAAAGTTATCTGAAATATTTTGATTTTCTGTTTTTTCTCCTTATTTTGCACATAAATAACGGGAAATAAGACAACAAAAAAGTTATCTAAAATATTTTTGTTTTCTGTTTTGTCCTTATTTTGCAGCCAAATAACGCGAAAAAAGAAAAAAAAAGTTATCTGAAATATTTTGGTGTTCTGTTTTTGTACTTATTTTGCACCTAAATAACGGGAAAAAAAATAAAGTTATTTGAAATATTTTGGTTTTCTGTTTTTGTGTCTAAATAACGGAAAAAAAGAAAAATAAAGTTATCTGAAATATTTTGGTTTTCTGTTTTGGTCTTTATTTTGCACCTAAATGCCGCGAAAATAAAGTTATCTGAAATATTTTGGTTTTCTGTTTTTGTCCTTATTTTGCACCTAAATAACAGGAAAAAAGAAAAATAAAGTTATTTGAATTATTTTGGTTTTCTGTTTTTGTCCCTATTTCGCACCCAAATAACAGGGAAAAAAGAAAAAAAAAGTTATCTGAAATATTTTGGTTTTTTGTTTTTGTCCTTATTTTGCACCTAAATAACGGGGAAAAAAGAAAAATAAAGTTATTTGAAATATTTTGGTTTTTTGTTTCTGTCCTTATTTTGCACCGAAATAACGGGAAGAAAGAAAAAAAAGTTATCTAAAATATTTTGGTTTTCTGTTTTTGTCCCTATTTCGCACCCAAATAACGGGGAAAAAAGAAAAAAAAAGTTATCTGAAATATTTTGATTTTCTGTTTCTCTCTTTATTTTGCACATAAATAACGGGAAATAAGACAAAAACAAGTTATCTGAAATATTTTGGTTTTCTGTTTTTGTACTTATTTTGCACCCAAATAACGCGAAAAAAGAAAAAAAAAGTTAGATGTAATATTTTGTTTTTCTGTTTTTGTCCTTATTTTGCACCCAAATATCGGGAAAACAGAAAAAAAAAGTTATCTGAAATATTTTGGGTTTCTGTTTTGTCCTTATTTTGCACCCAAATAACGGGAAAAAAGAAAAAAAAAGTTAGATGAAATATTTTGTTTTTCTGTTTTTGTCCTAATTTTGCACCCAAATTTCGGGAAAAAAGAAAAAAAAAGTTATCTGAAATATTTTGGTTTTCTGTTTTTGTCCATATTTTGCACCTCAATAACGGGAAAAAAAAATAAAGGTATTTGAAATATTTTGATTTTGTGTTTCTGTCCTTATTTTGCACCGAAATAACGGGAAAAAAGAAAAAAAAGTTATTTAAAATATTTTGGTTTTCTATGTTTCTCCTTATTTTGCACATAAATAACGGGAAATAAGACAAAAACAAGTTATCTGAAATATTTTGGTTTTCTGTTTTTGTACTTATTTTGCACCCAAATAACGGGAAAAAAGAAAAAAAATTTAGATGAAATATTTTGTTTTTCTGTTTTTGTCCTTATTTTGCACCCAAATATCGGGAAAAAAGAAAAAAAAAGTTGTCTGAAATATTTTGGTTTTCTGTTTTTGTCCTTATTTTCCACCTCAATAACGGGAAAAAAAAAATAAAGTTATTTGAAATATTTTGATTTTCTGTTTCTGTCCTTATTTTGCACCGAAATAACGGGAAAAAAGAAAAAAAAGTTATTTAAAATATTTTGGTTTTCTATGATTCTCCTTATTTTGCACATAAATAACGGGAAATAAGACAAAAACAAGTTATCTGAAATATTTTGGTTTTCTGTTTTTGTACTTATTTTGCACCCAAATAACGGGAAAAAAGAAAAAAAAAGTTATCTAAAATATTATGGTTTTCTGTTTTTCTCCTTATTTTGCACATAAATAATGGGAAATAAGACAAAAACAAGTTATCTGAAATATTTTGGTTTTCTGTTTTGTCCTTATTTTGCACCCAAATAACGGGAAAAAATAAAAAAAAAGTTATATGAAATATTTTGGTTTTCTGTTTTTGTCCTTATTTTGCACATAAATAACGGGAAATAAGACAAAAAAAAGTTATCTAAAATATTTTGGTTTTCTGTTTTTGTCCTTATTTTGCACCTAAATAACGGGGAGAAAAGTTATATAAAATATTTTGATTTTCTGTTTTTTTCCTTATTTTGCACCTCAAGAACGGGACAAAAGAAAAATAAAGTTATTTGAAATATTTTGGTTTTCTGTTTTTGTCCCTATTTTGGACCGAAATAACGGGAAAAAAGAAAAAAACGTTAGCTAAAATATTTTGGTTTTCTGGTTTGTCCTTATTTGGCACCTAAATAATGGGAAAAAAGAAAAAAAAATTTATCTGAAATATTTTGGTTTTCTGTTTTTCTCCTTATTTTGCACCCAAATAACATGAAAAAAGAAAAAAAAAGTTATCTAAAATATTTTGGTTTTCTGTTTTGTCCTTATTTGGCACCTAAATAATGGGAAAAAAGAAAAAAAAAGTTATCTGAAATATTTTGGTTTTCTGTTTTGCTCCTTATTTTGCACCTAAATAACGGAAAAAAGAAAAATAAAGTTATTTGAAATATTTTGATTTCCTGTTTCCGTCCTTATTTTGCACCGAAATAACGGGAAAAAAGAAAAAAAAAGTTATCTAAAATATTTTGGTTTTCTATTTTGTCCTTATTTGGCACCTAAATAATGGGAAAAAAGAAAAATAAAGTTATTTGAAATATTTTGATTTTCTGTTTTTGTCGCTATTTTGCACCTAAATAACGGGAAGAAGAAAAATAAAGTTATTTGATATATTTTGGCTTTCCGTTTTTATCCTTATTTCGCACCCTATTAACGGGAAAAAAAAGAAAAAAAAAGTAATCTGAAATATTTTGGTTTTCTGTTTTTGTCCTTATTTTGCACCTAAATAACGGGGAAAAAAGAAAAATAAAGTTATTTGAAATATTTTGGTTTTCTGTTTTTGTCCTTATGTGGCACCTAAATAACGGGAAATAAGAAAAAAAAATTATCTGAAATATAGAAAAAAAAGTTATTTGAAATATTTGGGTTTTCTGTTTTTCTACTTTTTTTGCACCTCAATAACGGAAAAAAACAAAATAAAGTTATTTGAAATATTTTGATTTTCTGTTTCTGTCCTTATTTTGCACCGAAATAACGGGAAAAAAGAAAAAAAAAGTTATCTAAAATATTTTGGTTTTCTATTTTTCTCCTTATTTTGCACATAAAAAACGGGAAATAAGACAAAAACAAGTTATCTGAAATATTTTGGTTTTCTGTTTTTGTACTTATTTTGCACCCAAATAACGGGAAAAAAGAAAAAAAAAGTTATCTAAAATATTTTGGTTTTCTGTTTTTCTCCTTATTTTGCACATAAATAACGGGAAATAAGACAAAAACAAATTATCTGAAATATTTTGGTTTTCTTTTTTTGTCCTTATTTTGCACCCAAATAACGGGAAAACAGAAAAAAAAAGTTATATGAAATATTTTGGTTTTCTGTTTATGTCCTTATTTTGCACCTAAATAACGGGGAAAAAAGAAAAAAAAAGTTATCTGAAATATTTTGGTTTTCTGTTTTTCTACTTATTTTGCACCACAATAACGAAAAAAAACAAAATAAAGTTATTTGAATTATTTTGATTTTCTGTTTCTGTCCTTATTTTGCACCCAAATAACGGGAAAAAAGAAAAAAAAAGTTATCTAAAATATTTTGGTTTTCTGTTTTTCTCCTTATTTTGCACATAAATAACGGGAAATAAGACAAAAACAAGTTATCTGAAATATTTTGGTTTTCTGTTTTTGGTTTTTCTGTTTTTGCACCCAAATAACGGGAAAAAAGAAAAAAAAAGTTATATGAAATATTTTGGTTTTCTGTTTATGTCCTTATTTTGCACCTAAATAACGGGGAAAAAGAAAAATAAAGTTATTTGAAATATTTTGGTTTTCTGTTTTTGTCCAAATATCGCATCCAAATAACGGGAAAAAAAGAAAAAAAAAGTTATCTGAAATATTTTGATTTTCTGTTTTTCTACTTATTTTGCACATAAATAACGGGAAATAAGACCAAAAAAAGTTATCTGAAATATTTTGGTTTTCTGTTTTTGTCCTTATTTTGCACCTAAATAACGGGAAAATAGAAAAATAAAGTTATTTGAAATATTTTCGTTTTCTGTTTTTGTCCTTATTTTGCACCCAAATAACGGGAAAAAAGAAAAAAAAGTTATATGAAATATTTTGGTTTTCTGTTTTTGTCCTTATTTTGCACCTAAATAACGGGAAAAAAAGAAAAATAAAGTTATTTGAAATATTTTATTTTCTGTTTTTGTCCTTATTTTGCACTCAAATAACGGGAAAAAAAAAGAGTTATCTAAAATATTTTCGTTTTCTGTTTTGTCCTTATTTTGCAGCCAAATAACGCGAAAAAAGAAAAAAAAAGTTATCTGAAATATTTTGGTGTTCTGTTTTTGTACATATTTTGCACCTAAATAACGGGAAAAAAATTAAGTTATTTGAAATATTTTGGTTTTCTGTTTTGGTCTTTATTTTGCACCTAAATGACGGGAAAATAAAGTTATCTGAAATATTTTGGTTTTCTGTGTTTGTCCTTATTTTGCACCTAAATAACAGGAAAAAAGAAAAATAAAGTTATTTGAATTATTTTGGTTTTCTGTTTTTGTCCCTATTTCGCACCCAAATAACTGGGAAAAAAGAAAAAAAAAGTTATCTGAAATATTTTGGTTTTCTGTTTTGGTCTTTATTTTGCACCTAAATGACGGGAAAATAAAGTTATTTGAAATATTTTGGTTTTTTGTTTCTGTCCTTATTTTGCACCGAAATAACGGGAAGAAAGAAAAAAAAGTTATCTAAAATATTTTGGTTTTCTGTTTTTGTCCCTATTTCGCACCCAAATAACGGGGAAAAAAGAAAAAAAAAGTTATCTGAAATATTTTGATTTTCTGTTTCTCTCTTTATTTTGCACATAAATAACGGGAAATAAGACAAAAACAAGTTATCTGAAATATTTTGGTTTTCTGTTTTTGTACTTATTTTGCACCCAAATAACTGGAAAAAAGAAAAAAAAAGTTATCTAAAATATTATGGTTTTCTGTTTTTCTCCTTATTTTGCACATAAATAATGGGAAATAAGACAAAAACAAGTTATCTGAAATATATTGGTTTTCTGTTTTTGTCCTTATTTTGCACCCAAATAACGGGAAAAAAGAAAAATAAAGTTATTTGAAATATTTTGGTTTTCCGTTTTTGTCCTTATTTCGCACCTAAATAATGGGGAAAAAAGAAAAATAAAGTTATTTGAAATATTTTGGTTTTATGTTTTTGTCCTAATTTCGCACCCAAATACCCGTTATTAAAGAAAAAAAAAGTTATATGAAATATTTTGGTTTTCTGTTTATGTCCTTATTTTGCACCTAAATAACGGGGAAAAAAGAAAAATAAAGTTATTTGAAATATTTTAATTTTCTGTTTTTGTCCAAATATCGCATTAAAATAGCGGGAAAAAAAGTTATCTGAAATATTTTGATTTTCTGTTTTTCTACTTATTTTGCACATAAATAACGGAAAATAAGACCAAAAAAAGTTATCTGAAATATTTTGGTTTTCTGGTTTTGTCCTTATTTTGCACCTAAATAACGGGAAAATAGAAAAATAAAGTTATTTGAAATATTTTGGTTTTCTGTTTTTGTCCTTATTTTGCACCCAAATAACGGGAAAAAAGAAAAAAAATTTATATGAAATATTTTGGTTTTCTGTTTTTGTCCTTATTTTGCACCTAAATAACGGGAAAAAAAAAAATAAAGTTATTTGAAATATTTTGATTTTCTGTTTTTGTCCTTATTTTGCACTCAAATAACGGGGAAAAAAAAAGAGTTATCTAAAATATTTTCGTTTTCTGTTTTGTCCTTATTTTGCAGCCAAATAACGCGAAAAAAGAAAAAAAAAGTTATCTGAAATATTTTGGTGTTCTGTTTTTGTACTCATTTTGCACCTATATAACGGGAAAAAAAATAAAGTTATTTGAAATATTTTGGTTTTCTGTTTTTGTGTCTAAATAACGGAAAAAAAGAAAAATAAAGTTATCTGAAATATTTTGGTTTTCTGTTTTGGTCTTTATTTTGCACCTAAATAACGGGAAAATAAAGTTATCTGAAATATTTTGGTTTTTTGTTTTTGTCCTTATTTTGCACCTAAATAACGGGGAAAAAAGAAAAATAAAGTTATTGGAAATATTTTGGTTTTTTGATTCTGTCCTTATTTTGCACCGAAATAACGGGAAGAAAGAAAAAAAGTTATCTAAAATATTTTGGTTTTCTGTTTTTGTCCCTATTTCGCACCCAAATAACGGGGAAAAAAGAAAAAAAAAGTTATCTGAAATATTTTGATTTTCTGTTTCTCTCTTTATTTTGCACATAAATAACGGGAAATAAGACAAAAACAAGTTATCTGAAATATTTTGGTTTTCTGTTTTTGTACTTATTTTGCACCCAAATAACGGGAAAAAAGAAAAAAAAAGTTATCTAAAATATTATGGTTTTCTGTTTTTCTCCTTATTTTGCACATAAATAATGGGAAATAAGACAAAAACAAGTTATCTGAAATATTTTGGTTGTCTGTTTTTGTCCTTATTTTGCACCCAAATAACGGGAAAAAATAAAAAAAAGTTATATGAAATATTTTGGTTTTCTGTTTTTGTCCTTATTTTGCACATAAATAACGGGAAAAAAGAAAAATAAAGTTATTTGAAATATTTTGATTTTCTGTTTTTGTCGCTATTTTGCACCTAAATAACGGGAAAAAGAAAAATAAAGTTATTTGAAATATTTTGGCTTTCCGTTTTTATCCTTATTTCGCACCCAATTAACGGGAAAAAAAGAAAAAAAAAGTAATCTGAAATATTTTGGTTTTCTGTTTTTGTCCTTATTTTGCACTTAAATAACGGGGAAAAAAGAAAAATAAAGTTATTTAAAATATTTTGGTTTTCTGTTTTTGTCCTTATGTGGCACCTAAATAACGGGAAATAAGAAAAAAAAATTATCTGAAATATAGAAAAAAAAGTTATCTGAAATTTTTTGGTTTTCTGTTTTTCTACTTATTTTGCACCTCAATAACGGAAAAAAACAAAATAAAGTTATTTGAAATATTTTGATTTTCTGTTTCTGTACTTATTTTGCACCGAAATAACGGGAAAAAAGAAAAAAAAAGTTATCTAAAATATTTTGGTTTTCTATTTTTCTCCTTCTTTTGCACATAAATAACGGGAAATAAGACAAAAACAAGTTATCTGAAATATTTTGGTTTTCTGTTTTTGTACTTATTTTGCACCCAAATAACGGGAAAAAAGAAAAAAAAAGTTATCTAAAATATTTTGATTTTCTGTTTTTCTCCTTATTTTGCACATAAATAACGGGAAATAAGACAAAAACAAGTTATCTGAAATATTTTGGTTTTCTGTTTTTGTCCTTATTTTGCACCTAAATAACGGGGAAAAAACAAAAATAAAGTTATTTGAAATATTTAGGTTTTCTGTTTTTGTCCAAATATCGCATCCAAATAACGGGAAAAAAAGAAAAAAAAAGTTATCTGAAATATTTTGATTTTCTGTTTTTCTACTTATTTTGCACATAAATAACGGGAAATAAGACCAAAAAAAAAAGTTATCTGAAATATTTTGGTTTTCTGTTTTTGTCCTTATTTTGCACCTAAATAACGGGAAAATAGAAAAATAAAGTTATTTGAAATATTTTGGTTTTTTTTTTTTGTCCTTATTTTGCACCCAAATAACGGGAAAAAAGAAAAAAAATGTATATGAAATATTTTGGTTTTCTGTTTTTGTCTGTATTTTGCACCTAAATAACGGGAAAAAAGAAAAATAAAGTGATTTGAAATATTTTGATTTTCTCTTTTTGTCCTTATTTTGCACTCAAATAACGGGAAAAAAAAAGAGTTATCTAAAATATTTTCGTTTTCTGTTTTGTCCTTATTTTGCAGCCAAATAACGCGAAAAAAGAAAAAAAAAGTTATCTGCAATATTTTGGTGTTCTGTTTTTGTACTTATTTTGCACCTAAATAACGGGAAAAAAAATAAAGTTATTTGAAATATTTTGGTTTTCTGTTTTTGTGCCTAAATAACGGAAAAAAAGAAAAATAAAGTTATCTGAAATATTTTGGTTTTCTGTTTTGGTCTTTATTTTGCACCTAAATAACGGGAAAATAAAGTTATCTGAAATATTTTGGTTTTCTGTTTTTGTCCTTATTTCGCACCCAAATAACGGGGAAAAAAGAAAAAAAAAGTTATCTGAAATATTTTGGTTTTTTGTTTTTGTCCTTATTTTGCACTTGAATAACGGGGAAAAAAGAAAAATAAAGTTATTTGAAATATTTTGGTTTTTTGTTTCTGTCCTTATTTTGCACCGAAATAACGGGAAGAAAGAAAAAAAAGTTATCTAAAATATTTTGGTTTTTTGTTTTTATCCCTATTTCGCACCCAAATAACGGGGAAAAAACAAAAAAAAAAGTTATCTGAAATATTTTGATTTTCTGTTTCTCTCTTTATTTTGCACATAAATAACGGGAAATAAGACAAAAAAAAGTTATCTGAAATATTTTGGTGTTCTGTTTTTGTCCTTATTTTGCTGGGTCCAAAATAAGGACAAAACAGAAAACCAAAATATTTTAGACAACTTTTTTTTTCTTTTTATTTGGGTAATAACGGGAAAAGGAAAAAAAAGTTATCTGAAATATTTTGGTGTTCTGTTTTTGTGTTTATTTTTACCCTAAATAAAGGTAAAAAAGAAAAATAAAGTTATTTGAAATATTTTGATTTTCTGTTCTTGTCCTTATTTAGCACCTCAATAAGGGGAAAAAAGAAAAATAGAGTTATATGAAATATTTTGATTTTCTGTTTCTGTCCTTATTTTGCACCGAAATAACGGGAGAAAAGAAAAAAAAAGTTATCTAAAATATTTTGGTTTTCTGTGTTGTCCTTATTTGGCACCTAAATTATGGGAAAAAAGAAAAAAAAAGTTATCTGAAATATTTTGATTTTCTGTTTTTCTCCTTATTTTACACCTAAATAACGGGAAATAAGAAAAATAAAGATATCTGAAATATTTTGGTTTTCTGTTTTTGTCCTTATTTTGCAACCAAATAACGGGAAAAAAGAAAAAAAAAGTTATCTAAAATATTTTGGTTTTCTGTTTTGTCCTTATTTTGCACCTCAGTATCGGGAAAAAAGAAAAATAGAGTTATTTGAAATATTTTGATTTTCTGTTTCTGTCCTTATTTTGCACCGAAATAACGGGAGAAAAGTAAAAAAAAGTTATCTAAAATATTTTGGTTTTCTGTTTTGTCCTTATTTTGCACCTAAATAATGGGAAAAAAGAAAAAAAAATGTATCTAAAATATTTTGGTTTTCTATTTTTCGCTTTATTTTGCACCTAAATAACGGGAAATAAGAAAAAAAAAGTTATCTGAAATATTTAGATTTTCTGTTTTTCTTTTTATTTTGCACATAAATAACGTGAAATTAGACAAAAAAAAAGTTATCTGAAATATTTTGGTTTTCTGTTTTTGTCCTTATTTTGCACCTAAATAACGGGAAAAAAGAAAAATAAAGTTATTTGAAATATTTTGGTTTTCTGTTTTTGTCTTAATTTCGCATCCAAATAACGGGGAGAAAAGTTATATAAAATATTTTGGTTTTCTGTTTTTGTACTTGTTTTGCACCTATATAACGGGAAATAAGACAAAAAAAGTTATCTGAAATATTTTGGTTTTCTGTTTTTGTTCTTATTTTGCACCTAAATAACGGGGAGAAAAGTTATATAAAATATTTTGGTTTTCTGTTTTTGTCCTTATTTTGCAGCTTAAGAACGGGAAAAAGGAAAAAGAAAATTATTTGAAATATTTTGATTTTCGGTTTTTGTCCCTATTTTGCACCGAAATAACGGCAAAAAAGAAAAAAAAAGTTATCTAAAATATTTTGGTTTTCTGTTTTGTCCTTATTTGGCACCTAAATAATGGGAAAAAAGAAAAAAAAAGTTATCTGAAATATTTTGATTTTCTGTTTTTCTCTTTATTTTGCACCTAAATATGGGGAATTAAGAGAAAAAAAGTTATCTGAAATATTTTGGTTTTCTGTTTTTCTCCTTATTTTGCACCCAAATAACATGAAAAAAGAAAAAAAAAGTTATCTAAAATATTTTGGTTTTCTGTTATGTCCTTATTTGGCACCTAAATAATGGGAACAAAGAAAAAAAAAGTTATCTGAAATATTTTGATTTTCTGTTTTTCTCCTTATTTTGCACCTAAATAACGGGGAGAAAACTTATATAAAATATTTTTGTTTTCTGTTTTTGTCCTTATTTTGCACCTAAATAACGGGGAGAAAAGTTATATAAAATATTTTGGTTTTCTGTTTTTGTCCTTATTTTGCACCTCAAGAACGGGAAAAAAGAAAAATAAAGTTATTGGAAATATTTTGATTTTCTGTTTCTGTCCTTATTTTGCACCGAAATAACGGGAAAAAAGAAAAAAAAAGTTATCTAAAATATTTTGGTTTTCTATTTTTCTCCTTATTTTGCACATAAATAACGGGAAATAAGACAAAAACAAGTTATCTGAAATATTTTGGTTTTCTGTTTTTGTCCCTATTTTGGACCTCAAGAACGGGAAAAAAGAAAAATAAAGTTATCTGAAATATTTTGATTTTCTGTTTTTGTCACTATTTTGCACCGAAATAACGGGAAAAAAGAAAAAAAAACGTTATCTAAAATATTTTGGTTTTCTGTTTTGTCCTTATTTGGCACCTAAATAATGGGAAAAAAGAAAAAAAAAGTTATCTGAAATATTTTGGTTTTCTGTTTTTGTCCTTATTTTGCTAGGTGCAATAACGGGGAGAAAAGAAAAATAAAGTTATTTGAAATATTTTGGTTTTCTGTTTTTGTCCTAATTTCGCATCCATATAACGGGAAAAAAAGAAAAAAAAAGTTATCTGAAATATTTTGATTTTCTGTTTTTCTCCTTATTTTGCACCTAAATAACGGGATGAAAACTTATATAAAATATTTTTGTTTTCTGTTTTTGTCCTTATTTTGCACCTAAATAACGGGGAGAAAAGTTATATAAAATATTTTGGTTTTCTGTTTTTGTCCTTATTTTGCACCTCAAGAACGGGAAAAAAGAAAAATAAAGTTATTTGATATATTTTGATTTTCCTTTTTTGTCCCTATTTTGCACCTAAATAACGGGAAATAATACAAAAAAAAGTTATCTGAAATATTTTGGTTTTCTGGTTTTGTCCTTATTTTGCACCTAAATAACGGGGAGAAAAGTTATATAAAATATTATCGTTTTCTGTTTTTGTCCTTATTTTGCACCTCAAGAACGGGAAAAAATAAAAATAAAGTTATTTGAAATATTTTGATTTTCTATTTTTGTCCCTATTTTGCACCGAAATAACGGGAAAAAAGAAAAAAAAACGTTATCTAAAATATTTTGGTTTTCTGTTTTGTCCTTATTTGGCGCCTAAATAATGGGAAAAAAAAAAAGTTATCTGAAGTATTTTGGTTTTCTGTTTTTCTCCTTATTTTGCACCTAAATAACGGGAAAAAATAAAAATAAAGTTATTTGAAATATTTTGATTTTCTGTTTCTGTCCTTATTTTGCACCGAAATTACGGGAAAAAAGAAAAAAAAAGTTATCTAAAATATTTTGGTTTTCTATTTTTCTCCTTATTTTGCACATAAATAACGGGAAATAAGACAAAAACAAGTTATCTGAAATATTTTGGTTTTCTGTTTTTGTCCCTATTTTGCACCTCAAGAACGGGAAAAAAGAAAAATAAAGTTTTTTGAAATATTTAGATTTTCTGTTTTTGCCCCTATTTTGCACCAAAATAACATGAAAAAAGAAAAAAAAAGTTATCTAAAATATTTTGGTTTTCCGTTTTGTCCTTATTTTGCACCCAAATAACGGGAAAAAAGAAAAAAAAAGTTATCTGAAATATTTTGGTTTTTCTGTTTTTGTCCTTATTTTGCACCTCAATTAACGGGAAAAAAAAAAAATTATTTGAAATATTTTTGATTTTCTGTCTTTATTTTGCACCGAAATAACGGAAAAAAGAAAAAAAAAGTTATCTAAAATATTTTGGTTTTCTATTTTTCTCCTTATTTTGCACATAAATAACGGGAAATAAGACAAAAACAAGTTATCTGAAATATTTTGGTTTTCTGTTTTTGTACTTATTTTGCACCCCAAATAACGGGAAAAGAGAAAAAAGAGTTATCTAAAATATTTTGGTTTTCTGTTTTTCTCCTTATTTTGCACATAAATAACGGGAAATAAGACAAAAACAAGTTATACGAATATTTTGGTTTTCTGTTTTTCTCCTTATTTTGCACCTAAATACGGGAAAAAATAAAAATAAAATTATTTGAAATATTTTGATTTTCTGTTTCTGTCCTTATTTTGCACCGAAATAACGGGAAAAAAAAAAAAAAAAAGTTATCTAAAATATTTTGGTTTTCTATTTTTCTCCTTATTTTGCACATAAATAACGGGAAATAAGACAAAAAAAAGTTATCTGAAATATTTTGGTTTTCTATTTTTGTCGTTATTTTGCACCTAAAAAACGGAGAGAAAAGTTATATAAAATATTTTGGTTTTCTGTTTTTGTCCCTATTTTGCACCTCAAGAACGGGACAAAAGAAAAAATAAAGTTATTTGAAATATTTTGATTTTCTGTTTTTGTCCCTATTTGGACCGAAATAACGGGAAAAAAGAAAAAAAACGTTATCAGAAATATTTTGGTTTTCTGTTTTTCTCTTTATTTTGCACCTAAATAACGAGAAATAAGAAAAAAAAAATTATATGAAATATTTTGGTTTTCTGTTTTTCTCCTTATTTTGCACCCAAATAACATGAAAAAAGAAAAAAAAAGTGATCTAAAATATTTTGGTTTTCTGTTTTGTCCTTATTTGTCACCTAAATAATGGGAAAAAAGAAAAAAAAAGTTATCTGAAATATTTTGATTTTCTGTTTTTCTCCTTATTTTGCACCTAAATAACGGGGAGAAAACTTATATAAAATATTTTTGTTTTCTGTTTTTGTCCTTATTTTGCACCTAAATAACGGGGAGAAAAGTTATATAAAATATTTTGGTTTTCTGTTTTTGTCCTTATTTTGCACCTCAAGAACGGGAAAAAAGAAAAATAAAGTTATTTGATATATTTTGATTTTCCTTTTTTGTCCCTATTTTGCACCTAAATAACGGGAAATAATACAAAAAAAAGTTATCTGAAATATTTTGGTTTTCTGGTTTTGTCCTTATTTTGCACCTAAATAACGGGGAGAAAAGTTATATAAAATATTATCGTTTTCTGTTTTTGTCCTTATTTTGCACCTCAAGAACGGGAAAAAAGAAAAATAAAGTTATTTGAAATATTTTGATTTTCTATTTTTGTCCCTATTTTGCACCAAAATAACGGGAAAAAAGAAAAAAAAAACGTTATCTAAAATATTTTGGTTTTCTGTTTTGTCCTTATTTGGCACCTAAATAATGGGAAAAAAAAGTTATCTGAAGTATTTTGGTTTTCTGTTTTTCTCCTTATTTTCCACCTAAATAACGGGAAAAAATAAAATAAAGTTATTTGAAATATTTTGATTTTCTGTTTCTGTCCTTATTTTGCACCGAAATAACGGGAAAAAAGAAAAAAAAAGTTATCTAAAATATTTTGGTTTTCTATTTTTCTCCTTATTTTGCACATAAATAACGGGAAATAAGACAAAAAACAAGTTATCTGAAATATTTTGGTTTTCTGTTTTTGTCCCTATTTTGCACCTCAAGAACGGGAAAAAAGAAAAATAAAGTTATTTGAAATATTTTGATTTTCTGTTTTTGTCCCTATTTTGCACCCAAATAACATGAAAAAGAAAAAAAAAAGTTATCTAAAATATTTTGGTTTTCCGTTTTGTCCTTATTTTGCACCCAAATAACGGGAAAAAAGAAAAAAAAAAGTTATCTGAAATATTTTGGTTTTCTGTTTTTGTCCTTATTTTGCACCTCAATAACGGGAAAAAAAAAAAAAGTTATTTGAAATATTTTGATTTTCTGTCTTTATTTTGCACCGGAAATAACGGGAAAAAAGAAAAAAAAAGTTATCTAAATATTTTGGTTTTCTATTTTTCTCCTTATTTTGCACATAAATAACGGGAAATAAGACAAAAACAAGTTATCTGAAATATTTTGGTTTTCTGTTTTTATACTTATTTTGCACCCAAATAACGGGAAAAAAGAAAAAAAAGTTATCTAAAATATTTTGGTTTTCTGTTTTTCTCCTTATTTTGCACATAAATAACGGGAAATAAGACAAAAACAAGTTATACGAAATATTTTGGTTTTCTGTTTTTCTCCTTATTTTGCACCTAAATAACGGGAAAAAATAAAAATAAAGTTATTTGAAATATTTTGATTTTCTGTTTCTGTCCTTATTTTGCACCGAAATAACGGAAAAAAGGAAAAAAAAGTTATCTAAAATATTTTGGTTTTCTATTTTTCTCCTTATTTTGCACATAAATAACGGGAAATAAGACAAAAAAAAGTTATCTGAAATATTTTGGTTTTCTGTTTTTGTCCTTATTTTGCACCTAAAAAAACGGGGAGAAAAGTTATATAAAATATTTTGGTTTTCTGTTTTTGTCCCTATTTTGCACCTCAAAAAAGAAAAATAAAGTTATTTGAAATATTTTGATTTTCTGTTTTTGTCACTATTTTGCACCGAAATAACGGGAAAAAAGAAAAAAAAAACGTTATCTAAAATATTTTGGTTTTCTGTTTTGTCCTTATTTGGCACCTAAATAATGGGAAAAATAAAAAAAAAGTTATCTGAAATATTTTGGTTTCTGTTTTTGTCCTTATTTTGCTAGGTGCAATAACGGGGAAAAAAGAAAAATAAAGTTATTTGAAATATTTTGGTTTTCTGTTTTTGTCCTAATTTCGCATCCATATAACGGGAAAAAAAGAAAAAAAAAGTTTTCTGAAATATTTTGGTTTTCTGATTTTCTCCTTATTTTGCACCTAAATAACGGGAAAAAATAAAAATAAAGTTATTTGAAATATTTTGGTTTTCTATTTTTCTCCTTATTTTGCACATAAATAACGGGAAATAAGACAAAAACAAGTTATCTGAAATATTTTGGTTTTCTGTTTTTGTACTTATTTTGCACCCAAATAACGGGAAAAAAAGAAAAAAAAGTTATCTAAAATATTTTGGTTTTCTGTTTTTCTCCTTATTTTGCACATAAATAACGGGAAATAAGACAAAAACAAGTTATACGAAATATTTTGGTTTTCTGTTTTTCTCCTTATTTTGCACCTAAATAACGGGAAAAAATAAAAATAAAGTTATTTGAAATATTTTGATTTTCTGTTTCTGTCCTTATTTGCACCGAAATAACGGGAAAAAAGAAAAAAAAAGTTATCTAAAATATTTTGGTTTTCTATTTTTCTCCTTATTTTGACATAAATAACGGGAAATAAGACAAAAAAAAGTTATCTGAAATATTTTGGTTTTCTGTTTTTGTCCTTATTTTGCACCTAAAAAACGTGGAGAAAAGTTATATAAAATATTTTGGTTTTCTGTTTTTGTCCTTATTTTGCACCTCAAGAACGGGACAAAAGAAAAATAAAGTTATTTGAAATATTTTGATTTTCTGTTTTTGTCCCTATTTTGGACCGAAATAACGGGAAAAAAGAAAAAAAACCTTATCTAAAATATTTTGGTTTTCTGTTTTGTCCTTATTTGGCACCCAAATAACATGAAAAAAAAAAAAAAAAGTTATCTAAAATATTTTGGTTTTCCGTTTTGTCCTTATTTTGCACCTCAAATAACGGGAACAAAGAAAAAAAAAGTTATATGAAATATTTTGTTTTTCTGTTTTTGTCCTTATTTTGCACCCAAATAACGGGAAAAAAGAAAAAAAAAGTTATCTGAAATATTTTGGTTTTCTGTTTTTGTCCTTATTTTGCACCTCAATAACGGGCAAAAAAAAAAAAAGTTATTTGAAATATTTTGATTTTCTGTCTTTATTTTGCACCGAAATAACGGGAAAAAAGAAAAAAAAAGTTATCTAAAATATTTTGGTTTTCTATTTTTCTCCTTGTTTTGCACATAAATAACGGGAAATACAAAAACAAGACAAAAACAAGTTATAGAAAGACAAAAACAAGTTATCTGAAATATTTTGGTTTTTTGTTTTTGTACTTATTTTGCACCCAAATAACGGGAAAAAAGAAAAAAAAAGTTATCTGAAATATTTTGGTTTTCTGTTTTTCTCCTTATTTTGCACATAAATAACGGGAAATAAGACAAAAACAAGTTATACGAAATATTTTGGTTTTCTGTTTTTGTCCTTATTTTGCACCCAAATAACGGGAAAAAAGAAAAAAAAAGTTATATGAAATATTTTGATTTTCTGTTTTTGTCCTTATTTTGCACATAAATAACGGGAAATAAGACAAAATAAAGTTATTTGAAATATTTTGATTTTCTGTTTTTGTTTCTATTTTGCACCGAAATAACGGGAAAAAAGAAAAAAAACGTTATCTAAAATATTTTGGTTTTCTGTTTTGTCCTTATTTGGCACCTAAATAATGGGAAAAAAGAAAAAAAAAGTTATCTGAAATATCTTGATTTTCTATTTTCTCTTTATTTTGCACCTAAATAACGGGAAATAAGAAAAAAAAAATTATATGAAATATTTTGGTTTTCTGTTTTTCTCCTAATTTTGCACCCAAATAACATGAAAAAAGAAAAAAAAAGTTATCTGAAATATTTTGGTTTTCTATTTTTGTCCCTATTTTGCACCTCAAGAACGGGAAAAAAGAAAAATAAAGTTATTTGAAATATTTTGATTTTCTGTTTTTGTCCCTATTTTGCACCTCAAGAACGGGAAAAAAGAAAAATAAAGTTATTTGAAATATTTTGATTTTCTGTTTTTGTCCCTATTTTGCACCGAAATAACGGGAAAAAAAAAAAAGTTATCTAAAATATTTTGGTTTTCTATTTTGTCCTTATTTGGCACCTAAATTCGGGAAAAAAGAAAAAAAAAGTTATATGAAATATTTTGTTTTTCTGTTTTTGTCCTTATTTTGCACCCAAATAGCGGGAAAAAAGAAAAAAAAAGTTATATGAAATATTTTGTTTTTCTGTTTTTGTCCTTATTTTGCACCCAAATAACGGGAAAAAAGAAAAAAAAAGTTATCTGAAATATTTTGGTTTTCTGTTTTTGTCCCTATTTTGCACCTCAAGAACGGGAAAAAAGAATAATAAAGTTATTTGAAATATTTTGATTTTCTGTTTTTGTCCCTATTTTGCACCGAAATAACGGGAAAAAAAAAAAAAAAGTTATCTAAAATATTTTGGTTTTCTATTTTGTCCTTATTTGGCACCTAAATAATGGAAAAAAGAAAAAAAAAGTAATCTGAAATATTTTGGTTTTCTGTTTTTGTCCCTATTTTGCACCTCAAGAACGGGAAAAAAGAAAAATAAAGTTATTTGAAATATTTTGATTTTCTGTTTTTGTCGCTATTTTGCACCGAAATAACGAGAAAAAAAAAAAAGTTATCTAAAATATTTTGGTTTTCGGTTTTGTCCTTATTTGGCACCTAAATAACGGGCAGAAAAGTTATATAAAATATTTTGGTTTTCTGTTTTTTTCCTTATTTTGCACCTCAAGAACGGGACAAAAGAAAAATAAAGTTATTTGAAATATTTGATTTTCTGTTTTTGTCCCTATTTTGCACCCAAATAACATGAAAAAAGAAAAAAAAGTTATCTGAAATATATTGGTTTTCTGTTTTTGTCCTTATTTTTGCACCCAAATAACGGGAAAAAAGAAAACAAAAGTTATCTGAAATATTTTGGTTTTCTGTTTTTGTCCCTATTTTTGCACCTCAAGAACGGGAAAAAAGAAAAATAAAGTTATTTGAAATATTTTGATTTTCTGTTTTTGTCCCTATTTTGCACCGAAATAACGGGAAAAAAAAAAAGTTATCTAAAATATTTTGGTTTTCTATTTTGTCCTTATTTGGCACCTAAATAATGGGAAAAAAGAAAAAAAAGTAATATGAATATTTTGGTTTTCTGTTTTTGTCCCTATTTTGCACCTCAAGAACGGGAAAAAAGAAAAATAAAGTTATTTGAAATATTTTGATTTTCTGTTTTTGTCCCTATTTTGCACCCAAATAACATGAAAAAAGAAAAAAAAAGTTATCTAAAATATTTTGGTTTTCCGTTTTGTCCTTATTTTTGCACCCAAATAACGGGAAAAAAGAAAAAAAAAAAGTTATATGAAATATTTTGTTTTTCTGTTTTTGTCCTTATTTTGCACCCAAATAACGGAAAAAAGAAAAAAAAAGTTATCTGAAATATTTTGGTTTTCTATTTTTCTCCTTATTTTGCACATAAATAACGGGAAATAAGACAAAAAAAAGTTATCTGAAATATTTTGGTTTTCTGTTTTTGTCCTTATTTTGCACCTAAAAAACGTGGAGAAAAGTTATATAAAATATTTTCGTTTTCTGTTTTTGTCCTTATTTTGCACCTCAAGAACGGGACAAAAGAAAAATAAAGTTATTTGAAATATTTTGATTTTCTGTTTTTGTCCCTATTTTGGACCGAAATAACGGGAAAAAAGAAAAAATACCTTATCTAAAATATTTTGGTTTTCTGTTTTGTCCTTATTTGGCACCCAAATAACATGAAAAAAAAAAAAAAAGTTATCTAAAATATTTTGGTTTTCCGTTTTGTCCTTATTTTGCACCTCAAATAACGGGAACAAAGAAAAAAAAAGTTATATGAAATATTTTGTTTTTCTGTTTTTGTCCTTATTTTGCACCCAAATAACGGGAAAAAAGAAAAAAAAAGTTATCTGAAATATTTTGGTTTTCTGTTTTTGTCCTTATTTTGCACCTCAAGAACGGGAAAAAAAAAAAAAAGTTATTTGAAATATTTTGATTTTCTGTCTTTATTTTGCACCGAAATAACGGGAAAAAAGAAAAAAAAAGTTATCTAAAATATTTTGGTTTTCTATTTTTCTCCTTGTTTTGCACATAAATAACGGGAAATAAGACAAAATAAAGTTATTTGAAATATTTTGATTTTCTGTTTTTGTTTCTATTTTGCACCGAAATAACGGGAAAAAAGAAAAAAAACGTTATCTAAAATATTTTGGTTTTCTGTTTTGTCCTTATTTGGCACCTAAATAATGGGAAAAAAGAAAAAAAAAGTTATCTGAAATATCTTGATTTTCTATTTTTCTCTTATTTTGCACCTAATAACGGGAAATAAGAAAAAAAAATTATATGAAATATTTTGGTTTTCTGTTTTTCTCCTAATTTTGCACCCAAATAACATGAAAAAAGAAAAAAAAAGTTATCTGAAATATTTTGGTTTTCTGTTTTTGTCCCTATTTTGCACCTCAAGCACGGGAAAAAAGAAAAATAAAGTTATTTGAAATATTTTGATTTTTTGTTTTTGTCCCTATTTTGCACCTCAAGAACGGGAAAAAAAGAAAAATAAAGTTATTTGAAATATTTTGATTTTCTGTTTTTGTCCCTATTTTGCACCGAAATAACGGGAAAAAATAAAAAAAACATTATCTAAAATATTTTGGTTTTCTCTTTTGTCCTTATTTGGCACCTAAATAACGGGAAAAAAGAAAAATAAAGTTATATGAAATATTTTGTTTTCTGTTTTTGTCCTTATTTTGCACCCAAATAACGGGAAAAAAGAAAAAAAAAAGTTATATGAAAATATTTTGTTTTTCTGTTTTTGTCCTTATTTTGCACCCAAATAACGGGAAAAAAGAAAAAAAAAGTTATCTGAAATATTTTGGTTTTCTGTTTTTGTCCCTATTTTGCACCTCAAGAACGGGAAAAAAGAAAAATAAAGTTATTTGAAATATTTTGATTTTCTATTTTTGTCCCTATTTTGCACCGAAATAACGGGAAAAAAAAAGTTATCTAAAATATTTGGTTTTCTATTTTGTCCTTATTTGGCACCTAAATAATGGGAAAAAAGAAAAAAAAAAGTAATCTGAAATATTTTGGTTTTCTGTTTTTGTCCCTATTTTGCACCCTCAAGAACGGGAAAAAAGAAAATAAAGTTATTTGACATATTTGATTTTCTGTTTTTGTCGCTATTTTGCACCGAAATAACGAGAAAAAAAAAAAAGTTATCTAAAATATTTTGGTTTTCGGTTTTGTCCTTATTTGGCACCTAAATAACGGGGAGAAAAGTTATATAAAATATTTTGGTTTTCTGTTTTTTTCCTTATTTTGCACCTCAAGAACGGGACAAAAGAAAAATAAAGTTATTTGAAATATTTTTGATTTTCTGTTTTTGTCCCTATTTTGCACCCAAATAACATGAAAAAAGAAAAAAAAAGTTATCTGAAATATATTGGTTTTCTGTTTTTGTCCTTATTTTGCACCCAAATAACGGGAAAAAAGAAAAAAAAAGTTATATGAAATATTTTGTTTTTCTGTTTTTGTCCTTATTTTGCACCCAAATACGGGAAAAAAGAAAACAAAAGTTATCTGAAATATTTTGGTTTTCTGTTTTTGTCCCTATTTTGCACCTCAAGAACGGGAAAAAAGAAAATAAAGTTATTTTAAATATTTTGATTTTCTGTTTTTGTCCCTATTTTGCACCGAAATAACGGGAAAAAAAAAAAAAGTTATCTAAAATATTTTGGTTTTCTATTTTGTCCTTATTTGGCACCTAAATAATGGGAAAAAAGAAAAAAAAAGTAATATGAAATATTTTGGTTTTCTGTTTTTGTCCCTATTTTGCACCTCAAGAACGGGAAAAAAGAAAAATAAAGTTATTTGAAATATTTTGATTTTCTGTTTTTGTCCCTATTTTGCACCCAAATAACATGAAAAAAGAAAAATAAAGTTATCTAAAATATTTTGGTTTTCCGTTTTATCCTTATTTTGCACCCAAATAACGGGAAAAAAGAAAAAAAAAGTTATATGAAATATTTTGTTTTTCTGTTTTTGTCCTTATTTTGCACCCAAATAACGGGAAAAAAGAAAAAAAAAGTTATCTGAAATATTTTGGTTTTTTGTTTTTGTCCTTATTTTGCACCTCAATATCGGGAAAAAAAAAAAAAAGTTATTTGAAATATTTTGATTTTCTGTTTCTGTCCTTATTTTGCACCGAAATAACGGGAAAAAAGAAAAAAAAAGTTATCTAAAATATTTTGGTTTTCTATTTTTCTCCTTATTTTGCACATAAATAACGGGAAATAAGACAAAAACAAGTTATCTGAAATATTTTGGTTTTCTGTTTTTGTACTTATTTTGCACCCAAATAACGGCAAAAAAGAAAAAAAAGTTAGCTAAAATATTTTGGTTTTCTGTTTTTCTCCTTATTTTGCACATAAATAACGGGAAAAAAGAAAAAAAAAAGTTATATGAAATATTTTGGTTTTCTGTTTTTGTCCTTATTTTGCACATAAATAACGGGAAATAAGACAAAATAAAGTTATTTGAAATATTTTGATTTTCTGTTTTTGTTTCTATTTTGCACACAAATAACGGGAAAAAAGAAAAATAAAGTTATTTGAAATATTTTGGTTTTCCGTTTTTGTCCTTATTTCGCACCCAATTAACGGGAAAAAAAGAAAAAAAAAGTTATCTGAAATATTTTGGTTTTCTGTTTTTGTCCTTATTTTGCACCTAAATAACGGGAAAAAAAGAAAAATAAAGTTATTTGAAATATTTTGGTTTTGTGTTTTTGTCCTAATTTCGCATCCAAATAACGGGAAAAAAAGAAAAAAAAAGTTATCTGAAATATTTTGATTTTCTGTTTTTCTCCTTATTTTGCACCAAATAACGGGGACAAAAGTTATATAAAATATTTTGGTTTTCTGTTTTTATCCTTATTTTGCACCTAAAAAACGGGGAGAAAAGTTATATAAAATATTTTGGTTTTCTGTTTTTGTCCTTATTTTGCACCTCAAGAACGGGACAAAAGAAAAATAAAGTTATTTGAAATATTTTGATTTTCTGTTTTTGTCCCTATTTTGGACCGAAATAACGGGAAAAAAGAAAAAAAACGTTATCTAAAATATTTTGGTTTTGTGTTTTGTCCTTATTTGGCACCTAAATAATGGGAAAAAAGAAAAAAAAAGTTATCTGAAATATTTTGATTTTCTCTTTTTCTCTTTATTTTGCACCTAAATAACGAGAAGTAAGAAAAAAAAAATTATATGAAATATTTTGGTTTTCTGTTTTTCTCCTTATTTTGCACCCAAATAACATGAAAAAAGAAAAAAAAAGTGAGCTAAAATATTTTGGTTTTCTGTTTTGTCCTTATTTGGCACCTAAATAATGGGAAAAAAGAAAAAAAAAGTTATCTGAAATATTTTGATTTTCTGTTTTTCTCCTTATTTTGCACCTAAATAACGGGAAATAAGAAAAAAAAAGTTATCTGAAATATTTTGGTTTTCTTTTTTCTCCTTATTTTGCACCTAAATAACGGGAAAAAAGAAAAATAAAGTTGTTTGAAATATTTTGATTTTCTGTTTCTGTCCTTATTTTGCACCGAAATAACGGGAAAAAAGACAAAAAAATGTTATCTAAAATATTTTGGTTTTCTATTTTGTCCTTATTTGGCACCTAAATAATGGGAAAAAAGAAAAAAAAGTAATCTGAAATATTTTGGTTTTCTGTTTTTGTCCCTATTTTGCACCTCAAGAATGGGAAAAAAGAAAAATAAAGTTATTTGAAATATTTTGATTTTCTGTTTTTGTCGCTATTTTGCACCGAAATAACGGGAAAAAAAAAAGTTATCTAAAATATTTTGGTTTTCTGTTTTTTTCCTTATTTTGCACCTCAAGAACGGGACAAAAGAAAAATAAAGTTATTTGAAATATTTTGATTTTCTGTTTTTGTCCCTATTTTGCACCTAAATAACGGGAAAAAAGAAAAATAAAGTTATTTGAAATATTATGGTTTTCCGTTTTTGTCCTTATTTTGCACCCAATTAACGGGAAAAAAAGAAAAAAAAAGTTATCTGAAATATTTGCACCTAAATAACGGGGAAAAAAGAAAAATAAAGTTATTTAAAATATTTTGGTTTTTTGTTTTTGTCCTAATTTCGCATCCAAATAACGGGAAAAACAGAAAAAAAAAGTTATCTGAAATATTTTGATTTTCTGTTTTTCTCCTTATTTTGCACCTAAATAACGGGGAGAAAAGTTATATAAAATATTTTGGTTTTCTGTTTTTGTCCTTATTTAGCACCTCAAGATCGGGAAAAAAGAAAAATAAAGTTATTTGAAATATTTTGATTTTCTGTTTTTGTCCCTATTTTGCACTTAAATAACGAGAAATAAGACAAAAAAAACTTATCTGAAATATTTTGGTTTTCTGTTTTTGTCCTTATTATGCACCTAAATAACGGGGAGAAAAGTTATATAAAATATTTTGGTTTTCTGTTTTTGTCCTTATTTTGCATCTCAAGAACGGGACAAAAGAAAAATAAAGTTATTTGAAATATTTTGATTTTCTGTTTTTCTCTTTATTTTGCACCTAAATAACGGGAAATAACAAAAAAAAAAGTTATCTGAAATATTTTGGTTTTCTGTTTTTCTCCTTATTTTGCACATAAATAACGGGAAATAAGACAAAAACAAGTTATAATAATGGGAACAAAGAAAACAAAGTTATCTAAAATATTTTGGTTTTCTATTTTTCTCCTTATTTTGCACATAAATAACGGGAAATAAGACAAAAACAAGTTATCTGAAATATTTTGGTTTCCTGTTTTTGTCCCTATTTTGCACCTCAAGAACGGGAAAAAAGAAAAATAAAGTTATTTGAAATATTTTGGTTTTCTGTTTTTGTCCTAATTTCGCATCCATATAACGGGAAAAAAAGAAAAAAAAATTTATGTGAAATATTTTGATTTTCTGTTTTTCTCCTTATTTTGCACCTAAATAACGGGGAGAAAACTTATATAAAATATTTTGGTTTTCTGTTTTTGTCCTTATTTTGCACCTAAATAACGGGGAGAAAAGTTATATAAAATATTTTGGTTTTCTGTTTTTGTCCTTATTTTGCACCTCAAGAACGGGAAAAAAGAAAAATAAAGTTATTTGAAATATTTTGATTTTCCTTTTTTGTCCCTATTTTGCACCTAAATAACGGGAAATAATACAAAAAAAAGTTATCTGAAATATTTTGGTTTTCTGGTTTTGTCCTTATTTTGCACCTAAATAACGGGGAGAAAAGTTATATAAAATATTTTCGTTTTCGGTTTTTGTCCTTATTTTGCACCTCAAGAACGGGAAAAAAGAAAAATAAAGTTATTTGAAATATTTTGATTTCTATTTTTGTCCCTATTTTGCACCGAAATAACGGGAAAAAAGAAAAAAAAAACGTTATCTAAAATATTTTTGTTTTCTGTTTTGTCCTTATTTGGCACCTAAATAATTGGAAAAAAGAAAAAAAAAGTTATCTGAAGTATTTTGGTTTTCTGTTTTTCTTCTTATTTTGCACCTAAATAACGGGAAAAAATAAAAATAAAGTTATTTGAAATATTTTGAATTTATGTTTCTGTCCTTATTTTGCACCGAAATAACGGGAAAAAAGAAAAAAAAAGTTATCTAAAATATTTTGGTTTTCTATTTTTCTCATTATTTTGCACATAAATAACGGGAAATAAGACAAAAACAAGTTATCTGAAATATTTTGGTTTTCTGTTTTTGTCCTTATTTTGCACCCAAATAACGGGAAAAAAGAAAAAAAAAGTTATCTAAAATATTTTAGTTTTCCGTTTTGTCCTTATTTTGCACCCAAATAACGGGAAAAAAGAAAAAAAAAGTTATTTGAAATATTTTGATTTTCTGTCCTTATTTTGCACCGAAATAACGGGAAAAAAGAAAAAAAGTTATCTAAAATATTTTGGTTTTCTATTTTTCTCCTTATTTTGCACATAAATAACGGGAAATAAGACAAAAACAAGTTATCTGAAATATTTTGGTTTTCTGTTTTTGTACTTATTTTGCACCGGGAAAAAAGAAAGAAAAGTTATCTAAAATATTTTGGTTTTCTGTTTTTCTCCTTATTTTGCACATAAATAACGGGAAATAAGACAAAAACAAGTTATCTGAAATATTTTGGTTTTCTGTTTTTGTCCTTATTTTGCACCCAAATAACGGGAAAAAAGAAAAAAAAAGTTATATGAAATATTTTGGTTTTTTGTTTTTGTCCTTATTTTGCACATAAATAACGGGAAATAAGACAAAATAAAATTATTTGAAATATTTTGATTTTCTGTTTTTGTTCCTTTTTTGCACACAAATAACGGGAAAAAGAAAAAAGTTATTGAAATATTTTGGTTTTCCGTTTTTGTCCTTATTTCGCACCCAATTAACGGGAAAAAAAAGAAAAAAAAAGTTATCTGAAATATTTTGGTTTTCTGTTTTTGTCCTTATTTTGCACCTAAATAACGGGGAAAAAAAGAAAAATAAAGTTATTTGAAATATTTTGGTTTAATTTCGCATCCAAATAACGGGAAAAAAAGAAAAAAAAAGTTATCTGAAATATTTTGATTTTCTCTTTTTCTCTTTATTTTGCACCTAAATAACGAGAAGTAAGAAAAAAAAAATTATATGAAATATTTTGGTTTTCTGTTTTTCTCCTTATTTTGCACCCAAATAACATGAAAAAAGAAAAAAAAAGTGAGCTAAAATATTTTGGTTTTCTGTTTTGTCCTTATTTGGCACCTAAATAATGGGAAAAAAGAAAAAAAAAGTTATCTGAAATATTTTGATTTTCTGTTTTTCTCCTTATTTTGCACCTAAATAACGGGAAATAAGAAAAAAAAAGTTATCTGAAATATTTTGGTTTTCTTTTTTCTCCTTATTTTGCACCTAAATAACGGGAAAAAAGAAAAATAAAGTTGTTTGAAATATTTTGATTTTCTGTTTCTGTCCTTATTTTGCACCGAAATAACGGGAAAAAAGACAAAAAAATGTTATCTAAAATATTTTGGTTTTCTATTTTGTCCTTATTTGGCACCTAAATAATGGGAAAAAAGAAAAAAAAGTAATCTGAAATATTTTGGTTTTCTGTTTTTGTCCCTATTTTGCACCTCAAGAATGGGAAAAAAGAAAAATAAAGTTATTTGAAATATTTTGATTTTCTGTTTTTGTCGCTATTTTGCACCGAAATAACGGGAAAAAAAAAAGTTATCTAAAATATTTTGGTTTTCTGTTTTTTTCCTTATTTTGCACCTCAAGAACGGGACAAAAGAAAAATAAAGTTATTTGAAATATTTTGATTTTCTGTTTTTGTCCCTATTTTGCACCTAAATAACGGGAAAAAAGAAAAATAAAGTTATTTGAAATATTATGGTTTTCCGTTTTTGTCCTTATTTTGCACCCAATTAACGGGAAAAAAAGAAAAAAAAAGTTATCTGAAATATTTGCACCTAAATAACGGGGAAAAAAGAAAAATAAAGTTATTTGAAATATTTTGGTTTTTTGTTTTTGTCCTAATTTCGCATCCAAATAACGGGAAAAACAGAAAAAAAAAGTTATCTGAAATATTTTGATTTTCTGTTTTTCTCCTTATTTTGCACCTAAATAACGGGGAGAAAAGTTATATAAAATATTTTGGTTTTCTGTTTTTGTCCTTATTTAGCACCTCAAGATCGGGAAAAAAGAAAAATAAAGTTATTTGAAATATTTTGATTTTCTGTTTTTGTCCCTATTTTGCACTTAAATAACGAGAAATAAGACAAAAAAAACTTATCAGAAATATTTTGGTTTTCTGTTTTTGTCCTTATTATGCACCTAAATAACGGGGAGAAAAGTTATATAAAATATTTTGGTTTTCTGTTTTTGTCCTTATTTTGCATCTCAAGAACGGGACAAAAGAAAAATAAAGTTATTTGAAATATTTTGATTTTCTGTTTTTCTCTTTATTTTGCACCTAAATAACGGGAAATAACAAAAAAAAAAGTTATCTGAAATATTTTGGTTTTCTGTTTTTCTCCTTATTTTGCACATAAATAACGGGAAATAAGACAAAAACAAGTTATAATAATGGGAACCAAGAAAACAAAGTTATCTAAAATATTTTGGTTTTCTATTTTTCTCCTTATTTTGCACATAAATAACGGGAAATAAGACAAAAACAAGTTATCTGAAATATTTTGGTTTCCTGTTTTTGTCCCTATTTTGCACCTCAAGAACGGGAAAAAAGAAAAATAAAGTTATTTGAAATATTTTGGTTTTCTGTTTTTGTCCTAATTTCGCATCCATATAACGGGAAAAAAAGAAAAAAAAATTTATGTGAAATATTTTGATTTTCTGTTTTTCTCCTTATTTTGCACCTAAATAACGGGGAGAAAACTTATATAAAATATTTTGGTTTTCTGTTTTTGTCCTTATTTTGCACCTAAATAACGGGGAGAAAACTTATATAAAATATTTTGGTTTTCTGTTTTTGTCCTTATTTTGCACCTCAAGAACGGGAAAAAAGAAAAATAAAGTTATTTGAAATATTTTGATTTTCCTTTTTTGTCCCTATTTTGCACCTAAATAACGGGAAATAATACAAAAAAAAGTTATCTGAAATATTTTGGTTTTCTGGTTTTGTCCTTATTTTGCACCTAAATAACGGGGAGAAAAGTTATATAAAATATTTTCGTTTTCGGTTTTTGTCCTTATTTTGCACCTCAAGAACGGGAAAAAAGAAAAATAAAGTTATTTGAAATATTTTGATTTCTATTTTTGTCCCTATTTTGCACCGAAATAACGGGAAAAAAGAAAAAAAAAACGTTATCTAAAATATTTTTGTTTTCTGTTTTGTCCTTATTTGGCACCTAAATAATTGGAAAAAAGAAAAAAAAAGTTATCTGAAGTATTTTGGTTTTCTGTTTTTCTTCTTATTTTGCACCTAAATAACGGGAAAAAATAAAAATAAAGTTATTTGAAATATTTTGAATTTATGTTTCTGTCCTTATTTTGCACCGAAATAATGGGAAAAAAGAAAAAAAAAGTTATCTAAAATATTTTGGTTTTCTATTTTTCTCATTATTTTGCACATAAATAACGGGAAATAAGACAAAAACAAGTTATCTGAAATATTTTGGTTTTCTGTTTTTGTCCTTATTTTGCACCCAAATAACGGGAAAAAAGAAAAAAAAAGTTATCTAAAATATTTTGGTTTTCCGTTTTGTCCTTATTTTGCACCCAAATAACGGGAAAAAAGAAAAAAAAAAGTTATTTGAAATATTTTGATTTTCTGTCCTTATTTTGCACCGAAATAACGGGAAAAAAGAAAAAAAAGTTATCTAAAATATTTTGGTTTTCTATTTTTCTCCTTATTTTGCACATAAATAACGGGAAATAAGACAAAAACAAGTTATCTGAAATATTTTGGTTTTCTGTTTTTGTACTTATTTTGCACCGGGAAAAAAGAAAGAAAAGTTATCTAAAATATTTTGGTTTTCTGTTTTTCTCCTTATTTTGCACATAAATAACGGGAAAAAAGAAAAAAAAAGTTATCTGAAATATTTTGTTATTCTGTTTTTGTCCCTATTTTGCACCTCAAGAACGGGAAAAAAGAAAAATAAAGTTATTTGAAATATTTTGATTTTCTGTTTTTGTCGCTATTTTACACCGAAATAACGGGGGAAAAAAAAAAGTTATCTAAAATATTTTGGTTTTCGGTTTTGTCCTTATTTGGCACCTAAATAACGGGAAATAAGAAAAAAAAAATTATCTGAAATATAGAAAAAAAAGTTATCTGAAATATTTTGATTTTCTGTTTTTCTTCTTATTTTGCACATAAATAACGGGAAATTAGACAAAAAAAAAGTTATCTGAAATATGTTGGTTTTCTGTTTTTGTCCTAATTTCGCATCCAAATAACGGGGAGAAAAGTTATATAAAATATTTTGGTTTTCTGTTTTTGTCCTTATTTTGCACCTCAAGAACGGGAAAAAAGAAAAAGAAAATAATATGGAATATTTTGGTTTTCTGTTTTTCTCCTTATTTTGCACCCTCATAACATGAAAAAAGAAAAAAAAGTGATCTAAAATATTTTGGTTTTCTGTTTTGTCCTTATTTGGCACCTAAATAATGGGAAAAAAGAAAAAAAAAGTTATCTAAAATATTTTGGTCTTCTATTTTTCTCTTTATTTTGCACCTAAATAACGGGAATTAAGAAAAAAAAAAGTTATCTGAAATATTTTGGTTTTCTGTTTTTCTCCTTATTTTGCACCCAAATAACATGAAAAAAGAAAAAAAAAGTTATCTAAAATATTTTGGTTTTCTGTTTTGTCCTTATTTGGCACCCAAATAATGGGAACAAAGAAAAAAAAAGTTATCTGAAATATTTTGATTTTCTGTTTTTCTCCTTATTTTGCACCTAAATAACGGGAAAAAAGAAAAATAAAGTTATTGGAAATATTTTGATTTTCTGTTTCTGTCCTTATTTTGCACCGAAATAACGGGGAAAAAAAAAAAAAAAGTTATCTAAAATACTTTGGTTTTCTATTTTTCTCTTTATTTTGCACCTAAATAACGGGAATTAAGAAAAAAAAAGTTATCTGAAATATTTTGGTTTTCTGTTTTTCTCCTTATTTTGCACCCAACTAACATGAAAAAAGAAAAAAAAAGTTATCTAAAATATTTTGGTTTTCTCTTTTGTCCTTATTTGGCACCTAAATAATGGGAAAAAAGAAAAAAAAAGTTATCTGAAATATTTTGGTTTTCTGTTTTTGTCCTTATTTTGCTAGGTGCAATTACGGGGAAAAAAGAAAAATAAAGTTATATGAAATATTTTGGTTTTCTGTTTTTGTCCTAATTTCGCATCCATATAACGGGAAAAAAAGAAAAAAAAAGTTATCTGAAATATTTTGATTTTCTGTTTTTCTCTTTATTTTGCACCTAAATAACGGGGAGAAAACTTATATAAAATATTTTTGTTTTCTGTTTTTGTCCTTATTTTGCACCTAAATAACGGGGAGAAAAGTTATATAAAATATTTTGGTTTTCTGTTTTTGTCCTTATTTCGCACCTCACGAACGGGAAAAAAGAAAAATAAAGTTATTTGATATATTTTGATTTTCCTTTTTTGTCCCTATTTTGCACCTAAATAACGGGAAATAATACAAAAAAAATTTATCTGAAATATTTTGGTTTTCTGATTTTGTCCTTATTTTGCACCTAAATAACGGGGAGAAAAGTTATATAAAATATATTCGTTTTCTGTTTTTGTCCTTATTTTGCACCTCAAGAACGGGAAAAAAGAAACATAAAGTTATTTAAAATATTTTGATTTTCTATTTTTGTCCCTATTTTGCACCGAAATAACGGGAAAAAAGAAAAAAAAACGTTATCTAAAATATTTTGGTTTTCTGTTTTGTCCTTATTTGGCACCTAAATAATGGGAAAAAGAAAAAAAAAGTTATCTGAAGTATTTTGGTTTTCTGTTTTTCTCCTTATTTTGCACCTAAATAACGGGAAAAAAATAAAAATAAAGTTATTTGAAATATTTTGATTTTCTGTTTCTGTCCTTATTTTGCACCGAAATAACGGGAAAAAAAAAAAAGTTA
>OZ010645.1:35225729-35278977 GCA_963932195.1 Empis livida | reverse complement strand
CTTATTTTGCACCCAAATAACGAGAAAAAAGAAAAAAAAAGTTATCTGAAATATTTTGGTTTTCTGTTTTTGTCCTTATTTTGCACCCAAATAACGGGAAAAAAGAAAAAAAAGTTATCTGAAATATTTTGGTTTTCTGTTTTTTTCTTATTTTGCATCCAAATAACGGGATAGAAAAAAAAAATTTTATTTGAAATATTTTGGTTTTCTGTTTTTGTCCTTATTTTGCACCCAAATAACGGGAAAAAAGTAAAAAAAAAGTTATTTGAAATATTTTGGTTTTCTGTTTTTGCCCTTATTTTGCACCCAAATAACGGGAAAAAATAAAAAAAAAGTTATTTGAAATATTTTGGTTTTCTGTTTTTGTCCTTATTTTGCACCTAAATAACGGGAAAAAAAAAAAAGTTATCCGAAATATTTTGGTTTTCTGTTTTTGTCCTATTTTGCACCCAGATAACGAGAAAAAATAAAAAAAAGTTATTTGAAAAATTTTGGGTTTCTGATTTTGTCCTTATTTTGCACCTAATTAACGGAAAAAAAGAGAAAAAAAGTTATCTGAAATATTTTGGTTTTCTGTTTTGGTCCTTATTTTGCATCCAAATAACGGGAAAAAATAAAAAAAAACTTATTTGAAATATTTTGCTTTTCTGTTTTTGTCCTTATTTTGCACCCAAATAATTGGAAAAAAGAAAAAAAAAGTAATCTGAAATATTTTGGTCTTCTGTTTTTGTCCTTATTTTGCACCCAAATAACGGGAAAAAATAAAAAAAAAGTTATTTGAATTATTTTGGTTTTCTGTTTTTGTCCTTATTTTGCACCCAAATAACGGGAAAAAAGAAAAAAAAGTTATTTGACACATTTTGGTTTTCTGTTTTTGTTCTTATTTTGCACCCAAATAACGGGAAAAAAGAAAAAAAAGTTATTTGAAATATTTTGGTTTTCTGTTTTTGTCCTTATTTTGCACCCAAATAACGGGAAAAAAGTAAAAAAAAGTTATTTGAAATATTTTGGTTTTCTGTTTTTGTCCTTATTTTGCACCCAAATAACGGGAAAAAATAAAAAAAAAACTTATTTGAAATATTTTAGTTTTCTGTTTTTGTCCTTATTTTGCAACCAAATAACGGGAAAAAATAAAAAAAAAGTTATCTGAAATATTTTGGTTTTCTGTTTTTGTCCTTATTTTGCACCTAAATAACGGGAAAAAAGAAAAAAAAGTTATCTGAAATATTTTGGTTTTCTGTTTTCGTCCTTATTTTGCACCCAAATAATTGGAAAAAAGAAAAAAAAAGTAATGTGAAATATTATGGTTTTCTGTTTTTGTGCTTATTTTGCACCCAAATAACGGGAAAAAATAAAAAAAAAGTTATTTGAAATATTTTGGTTTTCTGTTTTTGTCCTTATTTTGCACCTAAATAACGGGAAAAAAGAAAAAAAAAGTTATCAGAAATATTTTGGTTTTCTGTTTTTGTCCTTATTTTGCACCCAAATAACGGGAAAAAAGAAAAAAAAAGTTCTTTGACACATTTTGGTTTTCTATTTTTGTTCTTATTTTGCACCCAAATAACGGGAAAAAAGAAAAAAAAGTTATTTGAAATATTTTGGTTTTCTGTTTTTGTCCTTATTTTGCACCCAAATAACGGGAAAAAAGTAAAAAAAAGTTATTTGAAATATTTTGGTTTTCTGTTTTTGTCCTTATTTTGCACCCAAATAACGGGAAAAAATAAAAAAAAAGTTATTTGAAATATTTTGGTTTTCTGTTTTTGTCCTTATTTTGCACCCAAATAACGGGAAAAAATAAAAAAAAAACTTATTTGAAATATTTTGGTTTTCTGTTTTTGTCCTTATTTTGCACCCAAATAACGGGAAAAAATAAAAAAAAAGTTATCTGAAATATTTTGGTTTTCTGTTTTTGTCCTTATTTTGCACCTAAATAACGGGAAAAAAGAAAAAAAAGTTATCTGAAATATTTTGGTTTTCTGTTTTTGTCCTTATTTTGCACCTAAATAACGGGAAAAAAGAAAAAAAAGTTTTCTGAAATATTTTGGTTTTCTGTTTTTGTCCTTATTTTGCACCCAAATAACGGGAAAAAATAAAAAAAAAGTTATTTGAAATATTTTGGTTTTCTGTTTTTGTCCTTATTTTGCACCCAAATAACGGGAAAAAATAAAAAAAAAACTTATTTGAAATATTTTGGTTTTCTGTTTTTGTCCTTATTTTGCACCCAAATAACGGGAAAAAATAAAAAAAAAGTTATCTGAAATATTTTGGTTTTCTGTTTTTGTCCTTATTTTGCACCTAAATAACGGGAAAAAAGAAAAAAAAGTTATCTGAAATATTTTGGTTTTCTGTTTTTGTCCTTATTTTGCACCCAAATAACGGGAAAAAAGAAAAAAAAGTTATTTGAAATATTTTGGTTTTCTGTTGTTGTCCTTATTTTGCACCCAAATAACGGAAAAAAAAAAGTTGTCTGAAATATTTTGGTTTTCTATGTTTGTCCTTATTTTGCACCCAAATAACGGGAAAAAATAAAAAAAAAATTATCTGAAATATTTTGGTTTTCTGTTTTTGTCCTTATTTTGCACCTAAATAACGGGAAAAAAGAAAAAAAAGTGATCTGAAATATTTTGGTTTTCTGTTTTTGTCTTATTTTGCACCCAGATAACGAGAAAAAATAAAAAAAACTTATTTGAAAAATTTTGGGTTTCTGATTTTGTCCTTATTTTGCACCTAATTAACGGAAAAAAAGAAAAAAAAAGTTATCTGAAATATTTTGGTTTTCTGTTTTTGTCCTTATTTTGCACCCAAATAACGGGAAAAAATAAAAAAAAAGTTATTTGAAATATTTTGGTTTTCTGTTTTTGTCCTTATTTTGCACCCAAATAATTGGAAAAAAGAAAAAAAAAGTAATCTGAAATATTTTGGTTTTCTGTTTTCGTCCTTATTTTGCACCTAAATAATTGGAAAAAAGAAAAAAAAAGTAATCTGAAATATTTTGGTTTTCTGTTTTTGTGCTTATTTTGCACCCAAATAACGGGAAAAAATAAAAAAAAAGTTATTTGAAATATTTTGGTTTTCTGTGTTTGTCCTTATTTTGCACCCAAATAACGGGAAAAAAGAAAAAAAAAGTTATCTGAAATATTTTGGTTTTCTGTTTTTGTCCTTATGTTGCACTTAAATAACGGGAAAATATAAAAAAAAAGTTATCTGAAATATTGTGGTTGTCCGTTTTTGTGCTTATTTTGCACCCAAATAACGACAAAAAAGAAAAAAAAAGTAATCTGAAATATTTTGGTCTTCTGTTTTTGTCCTTATTTTGCACCCAAATAACGGGAAAAAATAAAAAAAAAAGTTATTTGAATTATTTTGGTTTTCTGTTTTTGTCCTTATTTTGCACCCAAATAACGGGAAAAAAGAAAAAAAAAGTTATTTGACACATTTTGGTTTTCTGTTTTTGTTCTTATTTTGCACCCAAATAACGGGAAAAAAGAAAAAAAAGTTATTTGAAATATTTTGGTTTTCTGTTTTTGTCCTTATTTTGCACCCAAATAACGGGAAAAAAGAAAAAAAAGTTATCTGAAATATTTTGGTTTTCTGTTTTTGTCCTTATTTTGCACCCAAATAACGGGAAAAAAGAAAAAAAAGTTATTTGAAATATTTTGGTTTTCTGTTGTTGTCCTTATTTTGCACCCAAATAACGGAAAAAAAAAAGTTGTCTGAAATATTTTGGTTTTCTATGTTTGTCCTTATTTTGCACCCAAATAACGGGAAAAAATAAAAAAAAAGTTATCTGAAATATTTTGGTTTTCTGTTTTTGTCCTTATTTTGCACCTAAATAACGGGAAAAAAGAAAAAAAAGTGATCTGAAATATTTTGGTTTTCTGTTTTTGTCTTATTTTGCACCCAGATAACGAGAAAAAATAAAAAAAAAGTTATTTGACACATTTTGGTTTTCTGTTTTTGTTCTTATTTTGCACCCAAATAACGGGAAAAAAGAAAAAAAAGTTATTTGAAATATTTTGGTTTTCTGTTTTTGTCCTTATTTTGCACCCAAATAACGGGAAAAAAGAAAAAAAAGTTATCTGAAATATTTTGGTCTTCTGTTTTTGTCCTTATTTTGCACCCAAATAACGGGAAAAAATAAAAAAAAAAGTTATTTGAATTATTTTGGTTTTCTGTTTTTGTCCTTATTTTGCACCCAAATAACGGGAAAAAAAGAAAAAAAAAGTTATTTGACACATTTTGGTTTTCTGTTTTTGTTCTTATTTTGCACCCAAATAACGGGAAAAAAGAAAAAAAAGTTATTTGAAATATTTTGGTTTTCTGTTTTTGTCCTTATTTTGCACCCAAATAACGGGAAAAAAGTAAAAAAAAGTTATTTGAAATATTTTGGTTTTCTGTTTTTGTCCTTATTTTGCACCCAAATAACGGGAAAAAATAAAAAAAAAGTTATTTGAAATATTTTGGTTTTCTGTTTTTGTCCTTATTTTGCACCCAAATAACGGGAAAAAATAAAAAAAAAACTTATTTGAAATATTTTGGTTTTCTGTTTTTGTCCTTATTTTGCACCCAAATAACGGGAAAAAATAAAAAAAAAGTTATCTGAAATATTTTGGTTTTCTGTTTTTGTCCTTATTTTGCACCTAAATAACGGGAAAAAAGAAAAAAAAGTTATCTGAAATATTTTGGTTTTCTGTTTTTGTCCTTATTTTGCACCCAAATAATTGGAAAAAAGAAAAAAAAAGTAATCTGAAATATTTTGGTTTTCTGTTTTTGTCCTTATTTTGCACCCAAATAACGGGAAAAAATAAAAAAAAAGTTATTTGAAATATTTTGGTTTTCTGTTTTTGTCCTTATTTTGCACCCAAATAACGGGAAAAAAGTAAAAAAAAGTTATTTGAAATATTTTGGTTTTCTGTTTTTGTCCTTATTTTGCACCCAAATAACGGAAAAAAAAAAGTTGTCTGAAATATTTTGGTTTTCTGTGTTTGTCCTTATTTTGCACCCAGATAACGAGAAAAAATAAAAAAAAAGTTATTTGAAATATTTTGGTTTTCTGTTTTTGTCCTTATTTTGCACCTAAATAACGGGAAAAAAGAAAAAAAAAGTTATCAGAAATATTTTGGTTTTCTGTTTTTGTCCTTATTTTGCACCCAAATAACGGGAAAAAAGAAAAAAAAAGTTCTTTGACACATTTTGGTTTTCTATTTTTGTTCTTATTTTGCACCTAATTAACGGAAAAAAAGAAAAAAAAAGTTATCTGAAATATTTTGGTTTTCTGTTTTTGTCCTTCTTTTGCACCCAAATAACGGGAAAAAATAAAAAAAAAGTTATTTGAAATATTTTGATTTTCTGTTTTTGTCGTTATTTTGCACCCAAATAACGAGAAAAAAGAAAAAAAAAGTTATCTGAAATATTTTGGTTTTCTGTTTTTGTTCTTATTTTGCACCCAAATAACGGGAAAAAAGAAAAAAAAAGTTATTTGAAATATTTTGGTTTTCTGTTTTTGTCCTTATTTTGCACCCAAATAACGGGAAAAAAGTAAAAAAAAAGTTATTTGAAATATTTTGGTTTTCTGTTTTTGCCCTTATTTTGCACCCAAATAACGGGAAAAAATAAAAAAAAAGTTATTTGAAATATTTTGGTTTTCTGTTTTTGTCCTTATTTTGCACCTAAATAACGGGAAAAAAAAAAAGTTATCCGAAATATTTTGGTTTTCTGTTTTTGTCCTATTTTGCACCCAGATAACGAGAAAAAATAAAAAAAAGTTATTTGAAAAATTTTGGGTTTCTGATTTTGTCCTTATTTTGCACCTAATTAACGGAAAAAAAGAGAAAAAAAGTTATCTGAAATATTTTGGTTTTCTGTTTTGGTCCTTATTTTGCATCCAAATAACGGGAAAAAATAAAAAAAAAGTTATTTGAAATATTTTGGTTTTCTGTTTTTGTCCTTATTTTGCACCCAAATAATTGGAAAAAAGAAAAAAAAAGTAATCTGAAATATTTTGGTCTTCTGTTTTTGTCCTTATTTTGCACCCAAATAACGGGAAAAAATAAAAAAAAAGTTATTTGAATTATTTTGGTTTTCTGTTTTTGTCCTTATTTTGCACCCAAATAACGGGAAAAAAGAAAAAAAAAGTTATTTGACACATTTTGGTTTTCTGTTTTTGTTCTTATTTTGCACCCAAATAACGGGAAAAAAGAAAAAAAAGTTATTTGAAATATTTTGGTTTTCTGTTTTTGTCCTTATTTTGCACCCAAATAACGGGAAAAAAGTAAAAAAAAGTTATTTGAAATATTTTGGTTTTCTGTTTTTGTCCTTATTTTGCACCCAAATAACGGGAAAAAATAAAAAAAAAACTTATTTGAAATATTTTAGTTTTCTGTTTTTGTCCTTATTTTGCACCCAAATAACGGGAAAAAATAAAAAAAAAGTTATCTGAAATATTTTGGTTTTCTGTTTTTGTCCTTATTTTGCACCTAAATAACGGGAAAAAAGAAAAAAAAGTTATCTGAAATATTTTGGTTTTCTGTTTTCGTCCTTATTTTGCACCCAAATAATTGGAAAAAAGAAAAAAAAAGTAATGTGAAATATTTTTGTTTTCTGTTTTTGTGCTTATTTTGCACCCAAATAACGGGAAAAAATAAAAAAAAAGTTATTTGAAATATTTTGGTTTTCTGTTTTTGTCCTTATTTTGCACCTAAATAACGGGAAAAAAGAAAAAAAAAGTTATCAGAAATATTTTGGTTTTCTGTTTTTGTCCTTATTTTGCACCCAAATAACGGGAAAAAAGAAAAAAAAAGTTCTTTGACACATTTTGGTTTTCTGTTTTTGTTCTTATTTTGCACCCAAATAACGGGAAAAAAGAAAAAAAAGTTATTTGAAATATTTTGGTTTTCTGTTTTTGTCCTTATTTTGCACCCAAATAACGGGAAAAAAGTAAAAAAAAGTTATTTGAAATATTTTGGTTTTCTGTTTTTGTCCTTATTTTGCACCCAAATAACGGGAAAAAATAAAAAAAAAGTTATTTGAAATATTTTGGTTTTCTGTTTTTGTCCTTATTTTGCACCCAAATAACGGGAAAAAATAAAAAAAAAACTTATTTGAAATATTTTGGTTTTCTGTTTTTGTCCTTATTTTGCACCCAAATAACGGGAAAAAATAAAAAAAAAGTTATCTGAAATATTTTGGTTTTCTGTTTTTGTCCTTATTTTGCACCTAAATAACGGGAAAAAAGAAAAAAAAGTTATCTGAAATATTTTGGTTTTCTGTTTTTGTCCTTATTTTGCACCTAAATAACGGGAAAAAAGAAAAAAAAGTTATCTGAAATATTTTGGTTTTCTGTTTTTGTCCTTATTTTGCACCCAAATAACGGGAAAAAATAAAAAAAAAGTTATTTGAAATATTTTGGTTTTCTGTTTTTGTCCTTATTTTGCACCCAAATAACGGGAAAAAATAAAAAAAAAACTTATTTGAAATATTTTGGTTTTCTGTTTTTGTCCTTATTTTGCACCCAAATAACGGGAAAAAATAAAAAAAAAGTTATCTGAAATATTTTGGTTTTCTGTTTTTGTCCTTATTTTGCATTTAAATAACGGGAAAAAAGAAAAAAAAGTTATCTGAAATATTTTGGTTTTCTGTTTTTGTCCTTATTTTGCACCTAAATAACGGGAAAAAAGAAAAAAAAGTTATTTGAAATATTTTGGTTTTCTGTTGTTGTCCTTATTTTGCACCCAAATAACGGGAAAAAATAAAAAAAAGTTATTTGAAAAATTTTGGGTTTCTGATTTTGTCCTTATTTTGCACCTAATTAACGGAAAAAAAGAAAAAAAAAGTTATCTGAAATATTTTGGTTTTCTGTTTTTGTCCTTATTTTGCACCCAAATAACGGGAAAAAATAAAAAAAAAGTTATTTGAAATATTTTGGTTTTCTGTTTTTGTCCTTATTTTGCACCCAAATAATTGGAAAAAAGAAAAAAAAAGTAATCTGAAATATTTTGGTTTTCTGTTTTCGTCCTTATTTTGCACCTAAATAATTGGAAAAAAGAAAAAAAAAGTAATCTGAAATATTTTGGTTTTCTGTTTTTGTGCTTATTTTGCACCCAAATAACGGGAAAAAATAAAAAAAAAGTTATTTGAAATATTTTGGTTTTCTGTGTTTGTCCTTATTTTGCACCCAAATAACGGGAAAAAAGAAAAAAAAAGTTATCTGAAATATTTTGGTTTTCTGTTTTTGTCCTTATGTTGCACTTAAATAACGGGAAAATATAAAAAAAAAGTTATCTGAAATATTGTGGTTGTCCGTTTTTGTGCTTATTTTGCACCCAAATAACGACAAGAAAGAAAAAAAAAGTAATCTGAAATATTTTGGTCTTCTGTTTTTGTCCTTATTTTGCACCCAAATAACGGGAAAAAATAAAAAAAAAAGTTATTTGAATTATTTTGGTTTTCTGTTTTTGTTCTTATTTTGCACCCAAATAACGGGAAAAAAGAAAAAAAAAGTTATTTGACACATTTTGGTTTTCTGTTTTTGTTCTTATTTTGCACCCAAATAACGGGAAAAAAGAAAAAAAAGTTATTTGAAATATTTTGGTTTTCTGTTTTTGTCCTTATTTTGCACCCAAATAACGGGAAAAAAGTAAAAAAAAGTTATTTGAAATATTTTGGTTTTCTGTTTTTGTCCTTATTTTGCACCCAAATAACGGGAAAAAATAAAAAAAAAGTTATTTGAAATATTTTGGTTTTCTGTTTTTGTCCTTATTTTGCACCCAAATAACGGGAAAAAATAAAAAAAAAGTTATCTGAAATATTTTGGTTTTCTGTTTTTGTCCTTATTTTGCACCTAAATAACGGGAAAAAAGAAAAAAAAGTTATCTGAAATATTTTGGTTTTCTGTTTTTGTCCTTATTTTGCACCCAAATAATTGGAAAAAAGAAAAAAAAAGTAATCTGAAATATTTTGGTTTTCTGTTTTTGTCCTTATTTTGCACCCAAATAACGGGTAAAAATAAAAAAAAAGTTATTTGAAATATTTTGGTTTTCTGTTTTTGTCCTTATTTTGCACCCAAATAACGGGAAAAAAGTAAAAAAAAGTTATTTGAAATATTTTGGTTTTCTGTTTTTGTCCTTATTTTGCACCCAAATAACGGAAAAAAAAAAGTTGTCTGAAATATTTTGGTTTTCTGTGTTTGTCCTTATTTTGCACCCAGATAACGAGAAAAAATAAAAAAAAAGTTATTTGAAATATTTTGGTTTTCTGTTTTTGTCCTTATTTTGCACCTAAATAACGGGAAAAAAGAAAAAAAAAGTTATCAGAAATATTTTGGTTTTCTGTTTTTGTCCTTATTTTGCACCCAGATAACGAGAAAAAATAAAAAAAAAGTTATTTGAAATATTTTGGTTTTCTGTTTTTGTCCTTATTTTGCACCTAAATAACGGGAAAAAAGAAAAAAAAAGTTATCAGAAATATTTTGGTTTCCTGTTTTTGTCCTTATTTTGCACCCAAATAACGGGAAAAAAGAAAAAAAAAGTTCTTTGACACATTTTGGTTTTCTATTTTTGTTCTTATTTTGCACCTAATTAACGGAAAAAAAGAAAAAAAAAGTTATCTGAAATATTTTGGTTTTCTGTTTTTGTCCTTCTTTTGCACCCAAATAACGGGAAAAAATAAAAAAAAAGTTATTTGAAATATTTTGGTTTTCTGTTTTTGTCCTTATTTTGCACCCAAATAACGAGAAAAAAGAAAAAAAAAGTTATCTGAAATATTTTGGTTTTCTGTTTTTGTTCTTATTTTGCACCCAAATAACGGGAAAAAAGAAAAAAAAAGTTATTTGAAATATTTTGGTTTTCTGTTTTTGTCCTTATTTTGCACCCAAATAACGGGAAAAAAGTAAAAAAAAAGTTATTTGAAATATTTTGGTTTTCTGTTTTTGCCCTTATTTTGCACCCAAATAACGGGAAAAAATAAAAAAAAAGTTATTTGAAATATTTTGGTTTTCTGTTTTTGTCCTTATTTTGCACCTAAATAACGGGAAAAAAAAAAAAAGTTATCCGAAATATTTTGGTTTTCTGTTTTTGTCCTATTTTGAACCCAGATAACGAGAAAAAATAAAAAAAAGTTATTTGAAAAATTTTGGGTTTCTGATTTTGTCCTTATTTTGCACCTAATTAACGGAAAAAAAGAAAAAAAAAGTTATCTGAAATATTTTGGTTTTCTGTTTTTGTCCTTATTTTGCACCCAAATAACGGGAAAAAATAAAAAAAAAGTTATTTGAAATATTTTGGTTTTCTGTTTTTGTCCTTATTTTGCACCCAAAAAATTGAAAAAAGAAAAAAAAAGTAATCTGAAATATTTTGGTCTTCTGTTTTTGTCCTTATTTTGCACCCAAATAACGGGAAAAAATAAAAAAAAAGTTATTTGAATTATTTTGGTTTTCTGTTTTTGTCCTTATTTTGCACCCAAATAACGGGAAAAAAGAAAAAAAAAGTTATTTGACACATTTTGGTTTTCTGTTTTTGTTCTTATTTTGCACCCAAATAACGGGAAAAAAGAAAAAAAAGTTATTTGAAATATTTTGGTTTTCTGTTTTTGTCCTTATTTTGCACCCAAATAACGGGAAAAAAGTAAAAAAAAGTTATTTGAAATATTTTGGTTTTCTGTTTTTGTCCTTATTTTGCACCCAAATAACAGGAAAAAATAAAAAAAAAACTTATTTGAAATATTTTAGTTTTCTGTTTTTGTCCTTATTTTGCACCCAAATAACGGGAAAAAATAAAAAAAAAGTTATCTGAAATATTTTGGTTTTCTGTTTTTGTCCTTATTTTGCACCTAAATAACGGGAAAAAAGAAAAAAAAGTTATCTGAAATATTTTGGTTTTCTGTTTTCGTCCTTATTTTGCACCCAAATAATTGGAAAAAAGAAAAAAAAAGTAATCTGAAATATTTTGGTTTTCTGTTTTTGTGCTTATTTTGCACCCAAATAACGGGAAAAAATAAAAAAAAAGTTATTTGAAATATTTTGGTTTTCTGTTTTTGTCCTTATTTTGCACCTAAATAACGGGAAAAAAGAAAAAAAAAGTTATCAGAAATATTTTGGTTTTCTGTTTTTGTCCTTATTTTGCACCCAAATAACAGGAAAAAAGAAAAAAAAAGTTCTTTGACACATTTTGGTTTTCTGTTTTTGTCCTATTTTGCACCCAGATAACGAGAAAAAATAAAAAAAACTTATTTGAAAAATTTTGGGTTTCTGATTTTGTCCTTATTTTGCACCTAATTAACGGAAAAAAAGAAAAAAAAAATTATCTGAAATATTTTGGTTTTCTGTTTTTGTCCTTATTTTGCACCCAAATAACGGGAAAAAATAAAAAAACAGTTATTTGAAATATTTTGGTTTTCTGTTTTTGTCCTTATTTTGCACCCAAATAACGGGAAAAAATAAAAAAACAGTTATTTGAAATATTTTGGTTTTCTGTGTTTGTCCTTATTTTGCACCCAAATAACGGGAAAAAATAAAAAAAAAGTTATCTGAAATATTTTGGTTTTCTGTTTTTGTCCTTATTTTGCACCTAAATAACGGGAAAAAAGAAAAAAAAGTTATCTGAAATATTTTGGTTTTCTGTTTTTGTCCTATTTTGCACCCAGATAACGAGAAAAAATAAAAAAAACTTATTTGAAAAATTTTGGGTTTCTGATTTTGTCCTTATTTTGCACCTAATTAACGGAAAAAAAGAAAAAAAAGTTATCTGAAATATTTTGGTTTTCTGTTTTTGTCCTTATTTTGCACCCAAATAACGGGAAAAAATAAAAAAAAAGTTATTTGAAATATTTTGGTTTTCTGTTTTTGTCCTTATTTTGCACCCAAATAATTGGAAAAAAGAAAAAAAAAGTAATCTGAAATATTTTGGTTTTCTGTTTTTGTCCTTATTTTGCACACAAATAACGGGAAAAAATAAAAAAAAAGTTATCTGAAATATTTTGGTTGTCCGTTTTTGTGCTTATTTTGCACCCAAATAACGAGAAAAAAGAAAAAAAAAGTTATCTGAAATATTTTGGTTTTCTGTTTTTGTGCTTATTTTGCACCCAAATAACGAGAAAAAAGAAAAAAAAAGTTATCTGAAATAATTTGGTTTTCTGTTTTTGTCCTTATTTTGCACCCAAATAACGGGAAAAAATAAAAAAAAAGTTATTTGAAATATTTTGTTTTTCTGTTTTTGTCCTTATGTTGCACCCAAATAACGGGAAAAAATAAAAAAAAAGTTATTTGAAATATTTTGGTTTTCTGTTTTTGTCCTTATTTTGCACCCAAATAACGGGAAAAAAGAAAAAAAAAGTTATTTGAAATATTTTGGTTTTCTGTTTTTGTTCTTATTTTGCACCCAAATAACGTGAAAAAAGCAATAAAAAGTTATTTGAAATATTTTGGTTTTCTGTTTTTGTCCTTATTTTGCACCCAAATAACGGGAAAAAAGTAAAAAAAAGTTATTTGAAATATTTTGGTTTTCTGTTTTTGCCCTTATTTTGCACCCAAATAACGGGAAAAAATAAAAAAAAAGTTATTTGAAATATTTTGGTTTTCTGTTTTTGTCCTTATTTTGCACCTAAATAACGGGACAAAAAAAAAAAATTTACCCGAAATATTTTGGTTTTCTGTTTTTGTCCTATTTTGCACCTAAATAACGAGAAAAAATAAAAAAAAGTTATTTGAAAAATTTTGGGTTTCTGATTTTGTCCTTATTTTGCACCTAATTAACGAAAAAAAAGAAAAAAAAAGTTATCTGAAATATTTTGGTTTTCTGTTTTTGTCCTTATTTTGCACCCAAATAACGGGAAAAAATAAAAAAAAAGTTATTTGAAATATTTTGGTTTTCTGTTTTTGTCCTTATTTTGCACCCAAATAATTGGAAAAAAGAAAAAAAAAGTAATCTGAAATATTTTGGGCTTCTGTTTTTGTCCTTATTTTGCACCCAAATAACGGGAAAAAATAAAAAAAAAGTTATTTGAATTATTTTGGTTTTCTGTTTTTGTCCTTATTTTGCACCCAAATAACGGGAAAAAAGAAAAAAAAAGTTATTTGACACATTTTGGTTTTCTGTTTTTGTTCTTATTTTGCATCCAAATAACGGGAAAAAAGAAAAAAAAGTTATTTGAAATATTTTGGTTTTCTGTTTTTGTCCTTATTTTGCACCCAAATAACGGGAAAAAAGTAAAAAAAAGTTATTTGAAATATTTTGGTTTCCTGTTTTTGTCCTTATTTTGCACCCAAATAACGGGAAAAAATAAAAAAAAAGTTATTTGAAATATTTTGGTTTTCTGTTTTTGTCCTTATTTTGCACCTAAATAACGGGAAAAAAGAAAATAAAGTTATCTGAAATATTTTGGTTTTCTGTTTTTGTCCTTATTTTGCACCCAAATAATTGGAAAAAAGAAAAAAAAAGTAATCTGAAATATTTTGGTTTTCTGTTTTTGTCCTTATTTTGCACCCAAATAACGGGAAAAAATAAAAAAAAAACTTATTTGAAATATTTTAGTTTTCTGTTTTTGTCCTTATTTTGCACCCAAATAACGGGAAAAATTAAAAAAAAAGTTATCTGAAATATTTTGGTGTTCGGTTTTTGTCCTTATTTTGCACCTAAATAACGGGAAAAAAGAAAAAAAAGTTATCTGAAATATTTTGGTTTTCTGTTTTTGTCCTTATTTTGCACCCAAATAATTGGAAAAAAGAAAAAAAAAGTAATCTGAAATATTTTGGTTTTCTGTTTTTGTCCTTATTTTGCACCCAAATAACGGGAAAAAATAAAAAAAAAGTTATTTGAAATATTTTGGTTTTCTGTTTTTGTCCTTATTTTGCACCCAAATAACGGGAAAAAAGTAAAAAAAAGTTATTTGAAATATTTTGGTTTTCTGTTTTTGTCCTTATTTTGCACCAAAATAACGGGAAAAAATAAAAAAAAAGTTATTTGTAATATTTTGGTTTTCTGTTTTTGTCCTATTTTGCACCCAGATAACGAGAAAATATAAAAAAAAGTTATTTGAAAAATTTTGGGTTTCTGTTTTTGTCCTTATTTTGCATTCAGATAACGGGAAAAAAGTAAAAAAAAAGTTATTTGAAAAATTTTGGGTTTCTGTTTTTGCCCTTATTTTGCACCTAATTAACGGAAAAAAAGAAAAAAAAAGTTATCTGAAATATTTTGGTTTTCTGTTTTTGTCCTTATTTTGCACCCAAATAATTGGAAAAAAGAAAAAAAAAGTAATCTGAAATATTTTGGTCTTCTGTTTTTGTCCTTATTTTGCACCCAAATAACGGGAAAAAATAAAAAAAAAGTTATTTGAATTATTTTGGTTTTCTGTTTTTGTCCTTATTTTGCACCCAAATAACGGGAAAAAAGAAAAAAAAAAGTTATTTGACACATTTTGGTTTTCTGTTTTTGTTCTTATTTTGCACCCAAATAACGGGAAAAAAGAAAAAAAAGTTATTTGAAATATTTTGGTTTTCTCTTTTTGTCCTTATTTTGCACCCAAATAACGGGAAAAAAGTAAAAAAAAGTTATTTGAAATATTTTGGTTTTCTGTTTTTGTCCTTATTTTGCACCCAAATAACAGGAAAAAATAAAAAAAAAACTTATTTGAAATATTTTAGTTTTCTGTTTTTGTCCTTATTTTGCACCCAAATAATTGGAAAAAAGAAAAAAAAAGTAATCTGAAATATTTTGGTTTTCTGTTTTTGTCCTTATTTTGCACCCAAATAACGGGAAAAAATAAAAAAAAAGTTATTTGAAATATTTTGGTTTTCTGTTTTTGTCCTTATTTTGCACCTAAATAACGGGAAAAAAGAAAAAAAAAGTTATCAGAAATATTTTGGTTTTCTGTTTTTGTCCTTATTTTGCACCCAAATAACGGGAAAAAATAAAAAAAAAGTTATTTGAAATATTTTGGTTTTCTGTTTTTGTCCTTATTTTGCACCCAAATAACGGGAAAAAATAAAAAAAAACTTATTTGAAATATTTTGGTATTCTGTTTTTGTCCTTATTTTGCACCCAAATAACGGGAACAAATAAAAAAAAAGTTATCTGAAATATTTTGGTCTTCTGTTTTTGTCCTTATTTTGCACCCAAATAACGGGAAAAAATAAAAAAAAAGTTATTTGAATTATTTTGGTTTTCTGTTTTTGTCCTTATTTTGCACCCAAATAACGGGAAAAAAGTAAGAAAAAGTTATTTAAAATATTTTGGTTTTCTGTTTTTGTCCTTATTTTGCACCCAAATAACGGGAAAAAATAAAAAAAAAACTTATATGAAATATAAGTTTTTTTTTTATTTTTTTCCTTAATCACCCCCTTTGGGAGCATAGGGCTACTACAAATCCTTTCCATCTTACACGGTTCTGTGCCATAGATTTTATCTGTGTCCAACTTTTCCCCGCTTGTTCTATTTCTTTTTGTATCGTTCTTCTCCATGTGTTTTTTGGTCTACCCACTTTACGTTTTCCTTGTGGGTTCCACTCCAGTGCTTGTCTTGCAATGGAAGTTTGCGGTCTTCTCAATATGTGACCGATCCATCTATATTTCCTTTTTCTAATTCCTATATGTATTGGTTCTTGTCTTGTGATGTACCATAACTCTGCATTTGTAATTGTTCTTGGCCAGAATATTCCATATATAATTCGTAGGCATTTGTTTATATACACCTGCAATTTATGCGTTATTCGATTGCTAACTAACCATGTTTCGCTACCATATAGGAGGATTGATTTTACACATGCTTCAAATATCCTAATTTTAGTCCCCCTGGCTATTTGTGGTGATCTCCATACTTTCCATAATCTTCCGAAAGCTGCTCTTGATTTAGCCAATCTGTTGTCCACATCATCATCTACTCCACCGTCCGTAGCAATTACACTACCCAAGTAGTTGAATTTCTTTACGTCATCTAGCGGTGTATTTCCAATCGTTATTCTGTTGTTGTTGTTGGTTTTGAGTCTCATTATTTTGGTTTTCGTCATATTTATTTCAAGTCCTGCTGCTTTTGCACACATTGTCAATCTATTTAACTTATCCTGCATGTCTTTATGCGTGTGAGTCAAGAGACTGATATCGTCAGCATAGTCCAGATCTTCTAGCTTATTTGTGAGATGCCAATTTATACCCCTAGATGTGTTATTCGTTTCTTTCATTACTTCGTCAAGTACTATGTTGAACAGAGTTGGTGATATTGGGCATCCCTGTTTGACTCCATTTCGCAGGATTATTGGGTCACTTAGAATTCCTTTGTGAAGTATTTGGGTTTCTGCATTTTCATATAGTGCCTTTATGATATTTATTATCTTATCTGGTATGTTTTTCTTTCGTAAGGCGTCCCATATTGCATCTCACCTTAACGTGTCGAAAGCTCTTTTGAAATCTATGAATGCAATGTAAAGTGGTGAATTATATTCGTTTGATTGTTCAACTATTATCCTAAGCGTGTTTGAATGTTCGGTACAGCTGCGACCTTGTCGAAATCCCGCTTGTTCTTCTCTGAGACAGTTCTCTATGTGATCGGCTATTCTATACTGTATCACTAAGGCCAGAATTTTGTGTACAGTGTTGAGCAGGGTGATTCCCCTCCAATTGCAGCATTCAGAGAGATTGCCTTTCTTAGGTAATTTGATTATTATCCCTTTCTTCCATTTCTGATGTATGTTTTCATTGTTCCAAATCTGCTCTAATATTGGTTGTAGTGTTCTGGCAGTCTGCTGGGGGTTTGATTTCACTATTTCTGCTGCAATACCATCAATGCCTTCTGCTTTGTTGTTTTTCAGCTTACCGATTACATTACATATCTCACTGGTAGTCGGGGGATCTATATTGATGTTTCCATATCTTGTTTCTGTTGTACTTGGCGTAATCGTATGTATTCCATGTTCAATGTTGTTTGTCTCACTAAAGTGTTCTTTCCATCTTTCTAGTTGTTCTTGTGCTGATGTCAGTAATATTCCGCTGCTATCTTTAACCGGGTGATTTTTATTTATACCTTTATCTGAGAGCATCTTTATCTTGGTGTATAGTAGCTTACTATTATTTTGGTCGGCAGCTTGTTGAGCTTCTACTGCAATGTTATTGATGAATTTTCTCTTATCCCTTTTTGCGTATTTTTTAATGAGTTTGCATATGTCTCTATGTTCTTCTTGTAGATTTGTATCATTAGTATTTGTTAGCATTGCATTTCTGATTAGTCTTCTTCTTAGGATTATATCCCACGTCTCATCGGTGATCCACCTCTTTCTTTCGTTTCTTTCTTTTAATCCTAAAACCTCTTCGCTGGTACCTCTATATATATCCTGCCATCTATCTTCTGTTAGTTGATGTTCACTGTTGAAATTTGAAATATTTTAGTTTTCTGTTTTTGTCCTTATTTTGCACCCAAATAACGGGAAAAAATAAAAAAAAAGTTATCTGAAATATTTTGGTTTTCTGTTTTTGTCCTTATTTTGCACCTAAATAACGGGAAAAAAGAAAAAAAAGTTATCTGAAATATTTTGGTTTTCTGTTTTCGTCCTTATTTTGCACCCAAATAATTGGACAAAGAAAAAAAAAGTAATGTGAAATATTATGGTTTTCTGTTTTTGTGCTTATTTTGCACCCAAATAACGGGAAAAAATAAAAAAAAAGTTATTTGAAATATTTTGGTTTTCTGTTTTTGTCCTTATTTTGCACCTAAATAACGGGAAAAAAGAAAAAAAAAGTTATCAGAAATATTTTGGTTTTCTGTTTTTGTCCTTATTTTGCACCCAAATAACGGGAAAAAAGAAAAAAAAAGTTCTTTGACACATTTTGGTTTTCTATTTTTGTTCTTATTTTGCACCCAAATAACGGGAAAAAAGAAAAAAAAGTTATTTGAAATATTTTGGTTTTCTGTTTTTGTCCTTATTTTGCACCCAAATAACGGGAAAAAAGTAAAAAAAAGTTATTTGAAATATTTTGGTTTTCTGTTTTTGTCCTTATTTTGCACCCAAATAACGGGAAAAAATAAAAAAAAAGTTATTTGAAATATTTTGGTTTTCTGTTTTTGTCCTTATTTTGCACCCAAATAACGGGAAAAAATAAAAAAAAAACTTATTTGAAATATTTTGGTTTTCTGTTTTTGTCCTTATTTTGCACCCAAATAACGGGAAAAAATAAAAAAAAAGTTATCTGAAATATTTTGGTTTTCTGTTTTTGTCCTTATTTTGCACCTAAATAACGGGAAAAAAGAAAAAAAAGTTATCTGAAATATTTTGGTTTTCTGTTTTTGTCCTTATTTTGCACCTAAATAACGGGAAAAAAGAAAAAAAAGTTATCTGAAATATTTTGGTTTTCTGTTTTTGTCCTTATTTTGCACCCAAATAACGGGAAAAAATAAAAAAAAAGTTATTTGAAATATTTTGGTTTTCTGTTTTTGTCCTTATTTTGCACCCAAATAACGGGAAAAAATAAAAAAAAAACTTATTTGAAATATTTTGGTTTTCTGTTTTTGTCCTTATTTTGCACCCAAATAACGGGAAAAAATAAAAAAAAAGTTATCTGAAATATTTTGGTTTTCTGTTTTTGTCCTTATTTTGCACCTAAATAACGGTAAAAAAGAAAAAAAAGTTATCTGAAATATTTTGGTTTTCTGTTTTTGTCCTTATTTTGCACCCAAATAACGGGAAAAAAGAAAAAAAAGTTATTTGAAATATTTTGGTTTTCTGTTTTTGTCCTTATTTTGCACCCAAATAACGGAAAAAAAAAGTTGTCTGAAATATTTTGGTTTTCTATGTTTGTCCTTATTTTGCACCCAAATAACGGGAAAAAATAAAAAAAAAGTTATCTGAAATATTTTGGTTTTCTGTTTTTGTCCTTATTTTGCACCTAAATAACGAGAAAAAAGAAAAAAAAGTGATCTGAAATATTTTGGTTTTCTGTTTTTGTCTTATTTTGCACCCAGATAACGAGAAAAAATAAAAAAAACTTATTTGAAAAATTTTGGGTTTCTGATTTTGTCCTTATTTTGCACCTAATTAACGGAAAAAAAGAAAAAAAAAGTTATCTGAAATATTTTGGTTTTCTGTTTTTGTCCTTATTTTGCACCCAAATAACGGGAAAAAATAAAAAAAAAGTTATTTGAAATATTTTGGTTTTCTGTTATTGTCCTTATTTTGCACCCAAATAACGGAAAAAAAAAAGTTGTCTGAAATATTTTGGTTTTCTATGTTTGTCCTTATGTTGCACCCAAATAACGGGAAAAAATAAAAAAAAAGTTATCTGAAATATTTTGGTTTTCTGTTTTTGTCCTTATTTTGCACCTAAATAACGGGAAAAAAGAAAAAAAAGTAATCTGAAATATTTTGGTTTTCTGTTTTCGTCCTTATTTTGCACCTAAATAATTGGAAAAAAGAAAAAAAAAGTAATCTGAAATATTTTGGTTTTCTGTTTTTGTGCTTATTTTGCACCCAAATAACGGGAAAAAATAAAAAAAAAGTTATTTGAAATATTTTGGTTTTCTGTGTTTGTCCTTATTTTGCACCCAAATAACGGGAAAAAAGAAAAAAAAAGTTATCTGAAATATTTTGGTTTTCTGTTTTTGTCCTTATGTTGCACTTAAATAACGGGAAAATATAAAAAAAAAGTTATCTGAAATATTGTGGTTGTCCGTTTTTGTGCTTATTTTGCACCCAAATAACGACAAAAAAGAAAAAAAAAGTAATCTGAAATATTTTGGTCTTCTGTTTTTGTCCTTATTTTGCACCCAAATAACGGGAAAAAAGAAAAAAAAAGTTATTTGACACATTTTGGTTTTCTGTTTTTGTTCTTATTTTGCACCCAAATAACGGGAAAAAAGAAAAAAAAGTTATTTGAAATATTTTGGTTTTCTGTGTTTGTCCTTATTTTGCACCCAAATAACGGGAAAAAAGAAAAAAAAGTAATCTGAAATATTTTGGTTTTCTGTTTTCGTCCTTATTTTGCACCTAAATAATTGGAAAAAAGAAAAAAAAAGTAATCTGAAATATTTTGGTTTTCTGTTTTTGTGCTTATTTTGCACCCAAATAACGGGAAAAAATAAAAAAAAAGTTATTTGAAATATTTTGGTTTTCTGTGTTTGTCCTTATTTTGCACCCAAATAACGGGAAAAAAGAAAAAAAAAGTTATCTGAAATATTTTGGTTTTCTGTTTTTGTCCTTATGTTGCACTTAAATAACGGGAAAATATAAAAAAAAAGTTATCTGAAATATTGTGGTTGTCCGTTTTTGTGCTTATTTTGCACCCAAATAACGACAAAAAAGAAAAAAAAAGTAATCTGAAATATTTTGGTCTTCTGTTTTTGTCCTTATTTTGCACCCAAATAACGGGAAAAAAGTAAAAAAAAGTTATTTGAAATATTTTGGTTTTCTGTTTTTGTCCTTATTTTGCACCCAAATAACGGGAAAAAATAAAAAAAAAGTTATTTGAAATATTTTGGTTTTCTGTTTTTGTCCTTATTTTGCACCCAAATAACGGGAAAAAATAAAAAAAAAACTTATTTGAAATATTTTGGTTTTCTGTTTTTGTCCTTATTTTGCACCCAAATAACGGGAAAAAATAAAAAAAAAGTTATCTGAAATATTTTGGTTTTCTGTTTTTGTCCTTATTTTGCACCTAAATAACGGGAAAAAAGAAAAAAAAGTTATCTGAAATATTTTGGTTTTCTGTTTTTGTCCTTATTTTGCACCCAAATAATTGGAAAAAAGAAAAAAAAAGTAATCTGAAATATTTTGGTTTTCTGTTTTTGTCCTTATTTTGCACCCAAATAACGGGTAAAAATAAAAAAAAAGTTATTTGAAATATTTTGGTTTTCTGTTTTTGTCCTTATTTTGCACCCAAATAACGGGAAAAAAGTAAAAAAAAGTTATTTGAAATATTTTGGTTTTCTGTTTTTGTCCTTATTTTGCACCCAAATAACGGGAAAAAAAAAGTTGTCTGAAATATTTTGGTTTTCTGTGTTTGTCCTTATTTTGCACCCAAATAACGGGAAAGAATAAAAAAAAAGTTATCTGAAATATTTTGGTTTTCTGTTTTTGTCCTTATTTTGCACCTAAATAACGGGAAAAAAGAAAAAAAAGTTATCCGAAATATTTTGGTTTTCTGTTTTTGTCCTATTTTGCACCCAGATAACGAGAAAAAATAAAAAAAACTTATTTGAAAAATTTTGGGTTTCTGATTTTGTCCTTATTTTGCACCTAATTAACGGAAAAAAAGAAAAAAAAAGTTATCTGAAATATTTTGGTTTTCTGTTTTTGTCCTTCTTTTGCACCCAAATAACGGGAAAAAATAAAAAAAAAGTTATTTGAAATATTTTGGTTTTCTGTTTTTGTCCTTATTTTGCACCCAAATAACGAGAAAAAAGAAAAAAAAAGTTATCTGAAATATTTTGGTTTTCTGTTTTTGTGCTTATTTTGCACCCAAATAACGAGAAAAAAGAAAAAAAAAGTTATCTGAAATATTTTGGTTTTCTGTTTTTGTGCTTATTTTGCACCCAAATAACGGGAAAAAAGAAAAAAAAAGTTATTTGAAATATTTTGGTTTTCTGTTTTTGTCCTTATTTTGCACCCAAATAACGGGAAAAAAGTAAAAAAAAAGTTATTTGAAATATTTTGGTTTTCTGTTTTTGCCCTTATTTTGCACCCAAATAACGGGAAAAAATAAAAAAAAAGTTATTTGAAATATTTTGGTTTTCTGTTTTTGTCCTTATTTTGCACCTAAATAACGGGAAAAAAAAAAAAAAGTTATCCGAAATATTTTGGTTTTCTGTTTTTGTCCTATTTTGCACCCAAATAACGGGAAAAAATAAAAAAAAAGTTATTTGAAATATTTTGGTTTTCTGTGTTTGTCCTTATTTTGCACCCAAATAACGGGAAAAAATAAAAAAAAAGTTATCTGAAATATTTTGGGTTTCTGATTTTGTCCTTATTTTGCACCTAATTAACGGAAAAAAAGAAAAAAAAAGTTATCTGAAATATTTTGGTTTTCTGTTTTTGTCCTTATTTTGCACCCAAATAACGGGAAAAAATAAAAAAAAAGTTATTTGAAATATTTTGGTTTTCTGTTTTTGTCCTTATTTTGCACTTAAATAATTGGAAAAAAGAAAAAAAAAGTAATCTGAAATATTTTGGTCTTCTGTTTTTGTCCTTATTTTGCACCCAATTAACGGGAAAAAATAAAAAAAAAGTTATTTGAATTATTTTGGTTTTCTGTTTTTGTCCTTATTTTGCACCCAAATAACGGGAAAAAAGAAAAAAAAAGTTATTTGACACATTTTGGTTTCTGTTTTTGTTCTTATTTTGCACCCAAATAACGGGAAAAAAGAAAAAAAAGTTATTTGAAATATTTTGGTTTTCTGTTTTTGTCCTTATTTTGCACCCAAATAACGGGAAAAAAGTAAAAAAAAGTTATTTGAAATATTTTGGTTTTCTGTTTTTGTCCTTATTTTGCACCCAAATAACAGGAAAAAATAAAAAAAAAACTTATTTGAAATATTTTAGTTTTCTGTTTTTGTCCTTATTTTGCACCCAAATAACGGGAAAAAATAAAAAAAAAGTTATCTGAAATATTTTGGTTTTCTGTTTTTGTCCTTATTTTGCACCTAAATAACGGGAAAAAAGAAAAAAAAGTTATCTGAAATATTTTGGTTTTCTGTTTTCGTCCTTATTTTGCACCCAAATAATTGGAAAAAAGAAAAAAAAAGTAATCTGAAATATTTTGGTTTTCTGTTTTTGTGCTTATTTTGCACCCAAATAACGGGAAAAAATAAAAAAAAAGATATTTGAAATATTTTGGTTTTCTGTTTTTGTCCTTATTTTGCACCTAAATAACGGGAAAAAAGAAAAAAAAAGTTATCAGAAATATTTTGGTTTTTTGTTTTTGTCCTTATTTTGCACCCAAATAACGGGAAAAAAGAAAAAAAAAGTTCTTTGACACATTTTGGTTTTCTGTTTTTGTTCTTATTTTGCACCCAAATAACGGGAAAAAAGAAAAAAAAGTTATTTGAAATATTTTGGTTTTCTGTTTTTGTCCTTATTTTGCACCCAATTAACGGGAAAAAAGTAAAAAAAAGTTATTTGAAATATTTTGGTTTTCTGTTTTTGTCCTTATTTTGCACCCAAATAACGGGAAAAAATAAAAAAAAAGTTATTTGAAATATTTTGGTTTTCTGTTTTTGTCCTTATTTTGCACCCAAATAACGGGAAAAAAAAAAAACTTATTTGAAATATTTTGGTTTTCTGTTTTTGTCCTTATTTTGCACCCAAAAAACGGGAAAAAATAAAAAAAAAGTTATCTGAATTATTTTGGTTTTCTGTTTTTGTCCTTATTTTGCACCTAAATAACGGGAAAAAAGAAAAAAAAGTTATCTGAAATATTTTGGTTTTCTGTTTTTGTCCTTATTTTGCACCCAAATAATTGGAAAAAAGAAAAAAAAAGTAATCTGAAATATTTTGGTTTTCTGTTTTTGTCCTTATTTTGCACCCAAATAACGGGAAAAAAGAAAAAAAAGTTATTTGAAATATTTTGGTTTTCTGTTTTTGTCCGTATTTTGCACCCAAATAACGGAAAAAAAAAGTTGTCTGAAATATTTTGGTTTTCTGTGTTTGTCCTTATTTTGCACCCAAATAACGGGAAAAAATAAAAAAAAAGTTATCTGAAATATGTTGGTTTTCTGTTTTTGTCCTTATTTTGCACTTAAATAACGGGAAAAAAGAAAAAAAAGTTATCTGAAATATTTTGGTTTTCTGTTTTTGTCCTATTTTGCACCCAGATAACGAGAAAAAATAAAAAAAACTTATTTGAAAAATTTTGGGTTTCTGATTTTGTCCTTATTTTGCACCTAATTAACGGAAAAAAAGAAAAAAAAACTTATCTGAAATATTTTGGTTTTCTGTTTTTGTCCTTATTTTGCACCCAAATAACGGGAAAAAATAAAAAAACAGTTATTTGAAATATTTTGGTTTTCTGTTTTTGTCCTTATTTTGCACCCAAATAATTGGAAAAAAGAAAAAAAAAGTAATCTGAAATATTTTGGTTTTCTGTTTTTGTCCTTATTTTGCACCCAAATAACGAGAAAAAAAAAAAAAAAAGTTATCTGAAATATTTTGGTTTTCTGTTTTTGTCCTTATTTTGCACCCAAATAACGGAAAAAAAAAAGTTGTCTGAAATATTTTGGTTTTCTGTGTTTGTCCTTATTTTGCACCCAAATAACGGGAAAAAATAAAAAAAAAGTTATCTGAAATATTTTGGTTTTCTGTTTTTGTCCTTATTTTGCACCTAAATAACGGGAAAAAAGAAAAAAAAGTTATCTGAAATATTTTGGTTTTCTGTTTTCGTCCTTATTTTGCACCCAAATAATTGGAAAAAAGAAAAAAAAAGTAATCTGAAATATTTTGGTTTTCTGTTTTTGTGCTTATTTTGCACCCAAATAACGGGAAAAAATAAAAAAAAAGTTATTTGAAATATTTTGGTTTTCTGTTTTTGTCCTTATTTTGCACCTAAATAACGGGAAAAAAGAAAAAAAAAGTTATCACAAATATTTTGGTTTTTCTGTTTTTGTCCTTATTTTGCACCCAAATAACGGGAAAAAAGAAAAAAAAAGTTCTTTGACACATTTTGGTTTTCTGTTTTTGTTCTTATTTTGCACCCAAATAACGGGAAAAAAGAAAAAAAAGTTATTTGAAATATTTTGGTTTTCTGTTTTTGTCCTTATTTTGCACCCAAATAACGGGAAAAAATAAAAAAAAAGTTATTTGAAATATTTTGGTTTTCTGTTTTTGTCCTTATTTTGCACCCAAATAACGGGAAAAAAAAAAAAAAACTTATTTGAAATATTTTGGTTTTCTGTTTTTGTCCTTATTTTGCACCCAAAAAACGGGAAAAAATAAAAAAAAAGTTATCTGAAATATATTGGTTTTCTGTTTTTGTCCTTACTTTGCACCTAAATAACGGGAAAAAAGAAAAAAAAGTTATCTGAAATATTTTGGTTTTCTGTTTTTGTCCTTATTTTGCACCCAAATAATTGGAAAAAAGAAAAAAAAAGTAATCTGAAATATTTTGGTTTTCTGTTTTTGTCCTTATTTTGCACCCAAATAACGGGAAAAAAGAAAAAAAAGTTATTTGAAATATTTTGGTTTTCTGTTTTTGTCCTTATTTTGCACCCAAATAACGGAAAAAAAAAAGTTGTCTGAAATATTTTGGTTTTCTGTGTTTGTCCTTATTTTGCACCCAAATAACGGGAAAAAATAAAAAAAAAGTTATTTGAAATATGTTGGTTTTCTGTTTTTGTCCTTATTTTGCACTTAAATAACGGGAAAAAAGAAAAAAAAGTTATCTGAAATATTTTGGTTTTCTGTTTTTGTCCTATTTTGCACCCAGATAACGAGAAAAAATAAAAAAAACTTATTTGAAATATTTTGGGTTTCTGATTTTGTCCTTATTTTGCACCTAATTAACGGAAAAAAAGAAAAAAAAAATTATCTGAAATATTTTGGTTTTCTGTTTTTGTCCTTATTTTGCACCCAAATAACGGGAAAAAAATAAAAAAACAGTTATTTGAAATATTTTGGTTTTCTGTTTTTGTCCTTATTTTGCACCCAAATAATTGGAAAAAAGAAAAAAAAAGTAATCTGAAATATTTTGGTTTTCTGTTTTTGTCTTTATTTTGCACCCAAATAACGAGAAAAAAAAAAAAAAAAGTTATCTGAAATATTTTGGTTTTCTGTTTTTGTCCTTATTTTGCACCCAAATAACGGAAAAAAAAAAGTTGTCTGAAATATTTTGGTTTTCTGTGTTTGTCCTTATTTTGCACCCAAATAACGGGAAAAAATAAAAAAAAAGTTATCTGAAATATTTTGGTTTTCTGTTTTTGTTTTTATTTTGCACCTAATTAACGGAAAAAAAGAAAAAAAAGTTATCTGAAATATTTTGGTTTTCTGTTTTTGTCCTATTTTGCACCCAGATAACGAGAAAAAATAAAAAAAACTTATTTGAAAAATTTTGGTTTTCTGATTTTGTCCTTATTTTGCACCTAATTAACGGAAAAAAAGAAAAAAAAAGTTATCTGAAATATTTTGGTTTTCTGTTTTTGTCCTTATTTTGCACCCAAATAACGGGAAAAAATAAAAAAAAAATTATTTGAAATATTTTGGTTTTCTGTTTTTGTCCTTATTTTGCACCCAAATAATTGGAAAAAAGAAAAAAAAAGTAATCTGAAATATTTTGGTTTTCTGTTTTTGTCCTTATTTTGCACACAAATAACGGGAAAAAATGAAAAAAAAGTTATCTGAAATATTTTGGTTGTCCGTTTTTGTGCTTATTTTGCACCCAAATAACGAGAAATAAGAAAAAAAAAGTTATCTGAAATATTTTGGTTTTCTGTTTTTGTGCTTATTTTGCACCCAAATAACGAGAAAAAAGAAAAAAAAAGTTATCTGAAATAATTTGGTTTTCTGTTTTTGTCCTTATTTTGCACCCAAATAACGGGAAAAAATAAAAAAAAAGTTATTTGAAATATTTTGGTTTTCTGTTTTTGTCCTATTTTGCACCCAGATAACGAGAAAAAATAAAAAAAAGTTATTTGAAAAATTTTGGGTTTCTGATTTTGTCCTTATTTTGCACCTAATTAACGGAAAAAAAGAAAAAAAAAGTTATCTGAAATATTTTGGTTTTCTGTTTTTGTCCTTATTTTGCACCCAAATAACGGGAAAAAATAAAAAAAAAGTTATTTGAAATATTTTGGTTTTCTGTTTTTGTCCTTATTTTGCACCCAAATAATTGGAAAAAAGAAAAAAAAAGTAATCTGAAATATTTTGGGCTTCTGTTTTTGTCCTTATTTTGCACCCAAATAACGGGAAAAAATAAAAAAAAAGTTATTTGAATTATTTTGGTTTTCTGTTTTTGTCCTTATTTTGCACCCAAATAACGGGAAAAAAGAAAAAAAAAGTTATTTGACACATTTTGGTTTTCTGTTTTTGTTCTTATTTTGCATCCAAATAACGGGAAAAAAGAAAAAAAAGTTATTTGAAATATTTTGGTTTTCTGTTTTTGTCCTTATTTTGCACCCAAATAACGGGAAAAAAGTAAAAAAAAGTTATTTGAAATATTTTGGTTTCCTGTTTTTGTCCTTATTTTGCACCCAAATAACGGGAAAAAATAAAAAAAAAGTTATTTGAAATATTTTGGTTTTCTGTTTTTGTCCTTATTTTGCACCTAAATAACGGGAAAAAAGAAAAAAAAGTTATCTGAAATATTTTGGTTTTCTGTTTTTGTCCTTATTTTGCACCCAAATAAATGGAAAAAAGAAAATAAAAGTAATCTGAAATATTTTGGTTTTCTGTTTTTGTCCTTATTTTGCACCCAAATAACGGGAAAAAATAAAAAAAAAACTTATTTGAAATATTTTAGTTTTCTGTTTTTGTCCTTATTTTGCACCCAAATAACGGGAAAAAATAAAAAAAAAGTTATCTGAAATATTTTGGTTTTCGGTTTTTGTCCTTATTTTGCACCTAAATAACAGAAAAAAAGAAAAAAAAGTTATCTGAAATATTTTGGTTTTCTGTTTTTGTCCTTATTTTGCACCCAAATAATTGGAAAAAAGAAAAAAAAAGTTATCTGAAATATTTTGGTTTTCTGTTTTTGTCCTTATTTTGCACCCAAATAACGGGAAAAAATAAAAAAAAAGTTATTTGAAATATTTTGGTTTTCTATTTTTGTCCTTATTTTGCACCCAAATAACGGGAAAAAAGTAAAAAAAAGTTATTTGAAATATTTTGGTTTTCTGTTTTTGTCCTTATTTTGCACCAAAATAACGGGAAAAAATAAAAAAAAAGTTATTTGTAATATTTTGGTTTTCTGTTTTTGTCCTTATTTTGCACCTAAATAACGGGAAAAAAGAAAAAAAAGTTATCTGAAATATTTTGGTTTTCTGTTTTCGTCCTTATTTTGCACCCAAATAATTGGAAAAAAGAAAAAAAAAGTAATCTGAAATATTTTGGTTTTCTGTTTTTGTGCTTATTTTGCACCCAAATAACGGGAAAAAATAAAAAAAAAGTTATTTGAAATATTTTGGTTTTCTGTTTTTGTCCTTATTTTGCACCTAAATAACGGGAAAAAAGAAAAAAAAAGTTATCAGAAATATTTTGGTTTTCTGTTTTTGTCCTTATTTTGCACCCAAATAACGGGAAAAAAGAAAAAAAAGTTCTTTGACACATTTTGGTTTTCTGTTTTTGTCCTTATTTTGCACCCAAATAACGGGAAAAAATAAAAAAAAAGTTATTTGAAATATTTTGGTGTTCTGTTTTTGTCCTTATTTTGCACCCAAATAACGGGAAAAAATAAAAAAAAACTTATTTGAAATATTTTGGTTTTCTGTTTTTGTCCTTATTTTGCACCCAAATAACGGGAACAAATAAAAAAAAAGTTATCTGAAATATTTTGGTTTTCTGTTTTTGGCCTTATTTTGCACCTAAATAACGGGAAAAAAGAAAAAAAAGTTATCTGAAATATTTTGGTTTTCTGTTTTTGTCCTTATTTTGCACCCAAATAATTGGAAAAAAGAAAAAAAAAGTAATCTGAAATATTTTGGTTTTCTGTTTTTGTCCTTATTTTGCACCCAAATAACGGGAAAAAAGAAAAAAAAGTTATTTGAAATATTTTGGTTTTCTGTTTTTGTCCTTATTTTGCACCCAAATAACGGAAAAAAAAAAGTTGTCTGAAATATTTTGGTTTTCTGTGTTTGTCCTTATTTTGCACCCAAATAACGGGAAAAAATAAAAAAAAAGTTATCTGAAATATTTTGGTTTTCTGTTTTTGTCCTTATTTTGCACCTAAATAACGGGAAAAAAGAAAAAAAAGTTATCTGAAATATTTTGGTTTTCTGTTTTTGTCCTATTTTGCACCCAGATAACGAGAAAAATTAAAAAAACATATTTGAAAAATTTTGGGTTTCTGATTTTGTCCTTATTTTGCACCTAATTAACGGAAAAAAAGAAAAAAAAACTTATCTGAAATATTTTGGTTTTCTGTTTTTGTCCTTATTTTGCACCCAAATAACGGGAAAAAATAAAAAAAAAGTTATTTGAAATATTTTGGTTTTCCGTTTTTGTCCTATTTTGCACCCAGATAACGAGAAAAAATAAAAAAAACTTATTTGAAAAATTTTGGGTTTCTGATTTTGTCCTTATTTTGCACCTAATTAACGGAAAAAAAGAAAAAAAAAGTTATCTGAAATATTTTGGTTTTCTGTTTTTGTCCTTATTTTGCACCCAAATAACGGGAAAAAATAAAAAAAAAGTTATTTGAAATATTTTGGTTTTCTGTTTTTGTCCTTATTTTGCACCCAAATAATTGGAAAAAAGAAAAAAAAAGTAATCTGAAATATTTTGGTTTTCTGTTTTTGTCCTTATTTTGCACCCAAATAACGAGAAAAAAAAAAAAAAAGTTATCTGAAATATTTTGGTTTTCTGTTTTTGTCCTTATTTTGCACCCAAATAACGGAAAAAAAAAGTTGTCTGAAATATTTTGGTTTTCTGTGTTTGTCCTTATTTTGCACCCAAATAACGGGAAAAAATAAAAAAAAAGTTATCTGAAATATTTTGGTTTTCTGTTTTTGTCCTTATTTTGCACCTAAATAACGGGAAAAAAGAAAAAAAAGTTATCTGAAATATTTTGGTTTTCTGTTTTTGTCCTATTTTGCACCCAGATAACGAGAAAAAATAAAAAAAACTTATTTGAAAAATTTTGGGTTTCTGATTTTGTCCTTATTTTGCACCTAATTAACGGAAAAAAAGAAAAAAAAAGTTATCTGAAATATTTTGGTTTTCTGTTTTTGTCCTTATTTTGCACCCAAATAACGGGAAAAAATAAAAAAAAAGTTATTTGAAATATTTTGGTTTTCTGTTTTTGTCCTTATTTTGCACCCAAATAATTGGAAAAAAGAAAAAAAAAGTAATCTGAAATATTTTGGTTTTCTGTTTTTGTCCTTATTTTGCACCCAAATAACGGGAAAAAATAAAAAAAAAGTTATCTGAAATATTTTGGTTGTCCGTTTTTGTGCTTATTTTGCACCCAAATAACGAGAAAAAAGAAAAAAAAAGTTATCTGAAATATTTTGGTTTTCTGTTTTTGTGCTTATTTTGCACCCAAATAACGAGAAAAAAGAAAAAAAAAGTTATCTGAAATAATTTGGTTTTCTGTTTTTGTCCTTATGTTGCACCCAAATAACGGGAAAAAATAAAAAAAAAGTTATTTGAAATATTTTGTTTTTCTGTGTTTGTCCTTATGTTGCACCCAAATAACGGGAAAAAATAAAAAAAAAGTTATTTGAAATATTTTGGTTTTCTGTTTTTGTTCTTATTTTGCACCCAAATAACGTGAAAAAAGCAATAAAAAGTTATTTGAAATATTTTGGTTTTCTGTTTTTGTCCTTATTTTGCACCCAAATAACGGGAAAAAAGTAAAAAAAAGTTATTTGAAATATTTTGGTTTTCTGTTTTTGCCCTTATTTTGCACCCAAATAACGGGAAAAAATAAAAAAAAAGTTATTTGAAATATTTTGGTCTTCTGTTTTTGTCCTTATTTTGCACCTAAATAACGGGAAAAAAAAAAAAAGTTATCCGAAATATTTTGGTTTTCTGTTTTTGTCCTATTTTGCACCCAAATAACGAGAAAAAATAAAAAAAAGTTATTTGAAAAATTTTGGGTTTCTGATTTTGTCCTTATTTTGCACCTAATTAACGGAAAAAAAGAAAAAAAAAGTTATCTGAAATATTTTGGTTTTCTGTTTTTGTCCTTATTTTGCACCCAAATAACGCGAAAAAATAAAAAAAAAGTTATTTGAAATATTTTGGTTTTCTGTTTTTGTCCTTATTTTGCACCCAAATAATTGGAAAAAAGAAAAAAAAAGTAATCTGAAATATTTTGGTCTTCTGTTTTTGTCCTTATTTTGCACCCAAATAACGGGAAAAAAGAAAAAAAAAGTTATTTGACACATTTTGGTTTTCTGTTTTTGTTCTTATTTTGCACCCAAATAACGGGAAAAAAGAAAAAAAAGTTATTTGAAATATTTTGGTTTTCTGTTTTTGTCCTTATTTTGCACCCAAATAACGGGAAAAAAGTAAAAAAAAGTTATTTGAAATATTTTGGTTTTCTGTTTTTGTCCTTATTTTGCACCCAAATAACGGGAAAAAATAAAAAAAAAGTTATTTGAAATATTTTGGTTTTCTGTTTTTGTCCTTATTTTGCACCTAAATAACGGGAAAAAAGAAAAAAAGTTATCTGAAATATTTTGGTTTTCTGTTTTTGTCCTTATTTTGCACCCAAATAATTGGAAAAAAGAAAAAAAAAGTAATCTGAAATATTTTGGTTTTCTGTTTTTGTCCTTATTTTGCACCCAAATAACGGGAAAAAATAAAAAAAAAACTTATTTGAAATATTTTAGTTTTCTGTTTTTGTCCTTATTTTGCACCCAAATAACGGGAAAAAATAAAAAAAAAGTTATCTGAAATATTTTGGTTTTCGGTTTTTGTCCTTATTTTGCACCTAAATAACGGGAAAAAAGAAAAAAAAGTTATCTGAAATATTTTGGTTTTCTGTTTTTGTCCTTATTTTGCACCCAAATAATAGTTATTTGAAAAATTTTGGGTTTCTGATTTTGTCCTTATTTTGCACCCAAATAACGGGAAAAAATAAAAAAAAAACTTATTTGAAATATTTTAGTTTTCTGTTTTTGTCCTTATTTTGCACCCAAATAACGGAAAAAAAGAAAAAAAAAGTTATCTGAAATATTTTGGTTTTCTGTTTTTGTCCTTATTTTGCACCCAAATAACGGGAAAAAATAAAAAAAAAGTTATTTGAAATATTTTGGTTTTTTGTTTTTGTCCTTATTTTGCACCCAAATAATTGGAAAAAAGAAAAAAAAAGTAATCTGAAATATTTTGGTTTTCTGTTTTTGTCCTTATTTTGCACCCAAATAACGGGAAAAAATAAAAAAAAAGTTATCTGAAATATTTTGGTTTTCTGTTTTTGTCCTTATTTTGCACCCAAATAACGGGGAAAAAAAAAAAGTTGTCTGAAATATTTTGGTTTTCTGTGTTTGTCCTTATTTTGCACCCAAATAACGGGAAAAAAGAAAAAAAAAGTTATCTGAAATTTTTTGGTTTTCTGTTTTTGTCCTTATTTTGCACCCAAATAACGGGAAAAAATAAAAAAAAAGTTATCTGAAATATTTTGGTTTTCTGTTTTTGTCCTTATTTTGCACCCAAATAACGGGAAAAAAAAAAAGTTGTCTGAAATATTTTGGTTTTCTGTGTTTGTCCTTATTTTGCACCCAAATAACGGGAAAAAAGAAAAAAAAAGTTATCTGAAATATTTTGGTTTTCTGTTTTTGTCCTTATTTTGCACCCAAATAACGGGAAAATATAAAAAAAAAGTTATCTGAAATATTGTGGTTGTCCGTTTTTGTGCTTATTTTGCACCCAAATAACGACAAAAAAGAAAAAAAAAGTAATCTGAAATATTTTGGTCTTCTGTTTTTGTCCTTATTTTGCACCCAAATAACGGGAAAAAATAAAAAAAAAGTTATTTGAATTATTTTGGTTTTCTGTTTTTGTCCTTATTTTGCACCCAAATAACGGGAAAAAATAAAAAAAAACTTATTTGAAATATTTTGGTTTTCTGTTTTTGTCCTTATTTTGCACCCAAATAACGGGAAAAAATAAAAAAAAAGTTATCAGAAATATTTTGGTTTTCTGTTTTTGTCCTTATTTTGCACCTAAATAACGGGAAAGAAGAAAAAAAAGTTATCTGAAATATTTTGGTTTTCTGTTTTTGTCCTTATTTTGCACCCAAGTAATTGGAAAAAAGAAAAAAAAAGTAATCTGAAATATTTTGGTTTTCTGTTTTTCTCCTTATTTTGCACCCAAATAACGGGAAAGAAGAAAAAAAAGTTGTCTGAAATATTTTGGTTTTCTGTGATTGTCCTTATTTTGCACCAAAATAACGGGAAGAAATAAAAACAAAGTTATTTGAAATATTTTGGTTTTCTGTTTTTGTCCTTATTTTGCACCCAAATAACGGGAAAAAAGAAAAAACGGTTGTCTGAAATATTTTGGTTTTCTGTGTTTGTCCTTATTTTGGACCCAAATAACGGGAAAAAAGAAAAAAAAAGTTATCTGAAATATTTTGGTTTTCTGTTTTTGTCCTTATTTTGCACCCAAATAACGGGAAAAAATAAAAAAAAAGTTATCTGAAATATTTTGGTTTTCTGTTTTTGTCCTTATTTTGCACCCAAATAACGGGAAAAAAGAAAAAACGGTTGTCTGAAATATTTTGGTTTTCTGTGTTTGTCCTTATTTTGGACCCAAATAACGGGAAAAAAGAAAAAAAAAGTTATCTGAAATATTTTGGTTTTCTGTTTTTGTCCTTATTTTGCACCCAAATAACGGGAAAAAATAAAAAAAAAGTTATTTGAAATATTTTGGTTTTCTGTTTTTGTCCTTATTTTGCGCCCAAATAACGGGAAAAAAAAAAAAGTTGTCTGAAATATTTTGGTTTTCTGTGTTTGTCCTTATTTTGCACCCAAATAACGGGAAAAAAGAAAAAAAAAGTTATCTGAAATATTTTGGTTTTCTGTTTTTGTCCTTATTTTGCACCCAAATAACGGGAAAATATAAAAAAAAAGTTATCTGAAATATTGTGGTTGTCCGTTTTTGTGCTTATTTTGCACCCAAATAACGACAAAAAAGTAAAAAAAAGTTATTTGAAATATTTTGGTTTTCTGTTTTTGTCTTTATTTTGCACCCAAATAACGGGAAAAAATAAAAAAAAAGTTATTTGAAATATTTTGGTTTTCTGTTTTTGTCCTTATTTTGCACCCAAATAACGGGAAAAAATAAAAAAAAACCTTATTTGAAATATTTTGGTTTTCTGTTTTTGTCCTTATTTTGCACCCAAATAACGGGAAAAAATAAAAAAAAAGTTATCTGAAATATTTTGGTTTTCTGTTTTTGTCCTTATTTTGCACCTAAATAACGGGAAAAAAGAAAAAAAAGTTATCTGAAATATTTTGGTTTTCTGTTTTTGTCCTTATTTTGCACCCAAATAATTGGAAAAAAGAAAAAAAAAGTAATCTGAAATATTTTGGTTTTCTGTTTTTGTCCTTATTTTGCACCCAAATAACGGGAAAAAATAAAAAAAAAGTTATTTGAAATATTTTGGTTTTCTGTTTTTGTCCTTATTTTGCACCCAAATAACGGGAAAAGAGTAAAAAAAAGTTATTTGAAATATTTTGGTTTTCTGTTTTTGTCCTTATTTTGCACCCAAATAACGGGGAAAAAAAAAAAGTTGTCTGAAATATTTTGGTTTTCTGTGTTTGTCCTTATTTTGCACCCAAATAACGGGAAAAAATAAAAAAAAAGTTATTTGTAATATTTTGGTTTTCTGTTTTTGTCCTATTTTGCACCCAGATAACGAGAAAAAATAAAAAAAAGTTATTTGAAAAATTTTGGGTTTCTGATTTTGTCCTTATTTTGCACCCAAATAACGGGAAAAAAGAAAAAAAAAGTTATTTGACACATTTTGGTTTTCTGTTTTTGTCCTTATTTTGCACCCAAATAACGGGAAAAAATAAAAAAAAAGTTATCTGAAATATTTCGGTTTTCTGTTTCTGTCCTTATTTTGCAAACAAATAACGGGAAAAAAAAAAAAGTTGTCTGAAATATTTTGGTTTTCTGTGTTTGTCCTTATTTTGCACCCAAAAACGGGAAAAAAGAAAAAAAAAGTTATCTGAAATATTTTGGTTTTCTGTTTTTGTCCTTATTTTGCACCCAAATAACGGGAAAATATAAAAAAAAGTTATATTTTGCAAACAAATAACGGGAAAAAAAAAAGTTGTCTGAAATATTTTGGTTCTCTGTGTTTGTCCTTATTTTGCACCCAAAAACGGGAAAAAAGAAAAAAAAAGTTATCTGAAATATTTTGGTTTTCTGTTTTTGTCCTTATTTTGCACCGAAATAACGGGAAAATATAAAAAAAAAGTTATCTGAAATATTGTGGTTGTCCGTTTTTGTGCTTATTTTGCACCCAAATAACGACAAAAAAGAAAAAAAAAGTTATCTGAAATATTTTGGTTTTCTGTTTTTGTCCTTATTTTGCACCTAATTAACGGGAAAAAAGAAAAAAAAGTTTTTGAAATATTTTGGTTTTCTGTTTTTGTCCTTATTTTACACCCACATAACGGGAAAAAATAAAATAAAATTTATTTGAAAAATTTTGGTTTTCTGTTTTTGTCCTTATTTTGCACCCAAATAACGGGAAAAAATTAAAAAAAAGTTATTTGAAATACTTTGGTTTTCTGTTTTTGTCCTTATTTTGCACCCACATAAGGGGAAAAAATAAAAAAAAAGTTATCTGAAATATTTTGGTTGTCTGTTTTTGTGCTTATTTTGCACCCAAATAACGGGGAAAAAGAAAAAAAAGTAATCTGAAATATTTTGGTTTTCTGTTTTTATCCTTATTTTGCACCCAAATAACGGGAGAAAATAAAAAAAAAGTAATCTGAAATATTTTGGTTTTCTGGTTTTGTCCTTATTTACCCAAATAACGGGAAAAAAGAAAAAAAAGTTATCTGAAATATTTTGGTTTTCTGTTTTTATCCTTATTTTGCACCCAACTAACGGGAAAAAAGAAAAAAAAAGTTATCTGAAATATTTTGGTTTTCTGTTTTTGTCCTTATTTTGCACCCAAATAACGGGAGAAAATAAAAAAAAAGTAATCTGAAATATTTTGGTTTTCTGGTTTTGTCCTTATTTTGCACCCAAATAACGGGAAAGAAGAAAAAAAAGTTATCTGAAATATTTTGGTTTTCTGTTTTTATCCTTATTTTGCACGCAAATAACGGGAAAAAAGAAAAAAAAGTTGTCTGAAATATTTTGGTTTTCTGTGATTGTCCTTATTTTGCACCAAAATAACGGGAAAAAATAAAAACAAAGTTATTTGAAATATTTTGGTTTTCTGTTTTTGTCCTTATTTTGCACCCAAATAACGGGAGAAAATAAAAAAAAAGTAATCTGAAATATTTTGGTTTTCTGGTTTTGTCCTTATTTACCCAAATAACGGGAAAAAAGAAAAAAAAGTTATCTGAAATATTTTGGTTTTCTGTTTTTATCCTTATTTTGCACCCAACTAACGGGAAAAAAGAAAAAAAAAGTTATCTGAAATATTTTGGTTTTCTGTTTTTGTCCTTATTTTGCACCCAAATAACGGGAGAAAATAAAAAAAAAGTAATCTGAAATATTTTGGTTTTCTGGTTTTGTCCTTATTTTGCACCCAAATAACGGGAAAGAAGAAAAAAAAGTTATCTGAAATATTTTGGTTTTCTGTTTTTATCCTTATTTTGCACCCAAATAACGGGAAAAAAGAAAAAAAAGTTGTCTGAAATATTTTGGTTTTCTGTGATTGTCCTTATTTTGCACCAAAATAACGGGAAAAAATAAAAACAAAGTTATTTGAAATATTTTGGTTTTCTGTTTTTGTCCTTATTTTGCACCCAAATAACGGGAAAAAAGAAAAAACGGTTGTCTGAAATATTTTGGTTTTCTGTGTTTGTCCTTATTTTGGACCCAAATAACGGGAAAAAAGAAAAAAAAGTTATCTGAAATATTTTGGTTTTCTGTTTTTGTCCTTATTTTGCACCCAAATAACGGGAAAAAATAAAAAAAAAGTTATCTGAAATATTTTGGTTTTCTGTTTTTGTCCTTATTTTGCACCTACATAACGGAAAAAAGAAAAAAAAGCTATCAGAAATATTTTGGTTTTCTGTTTTTGTCCTTATTTTGCACCCAAATAACGGGAAAGAAGAAAAAAAAAGTTATCTGAAATATTTTGGTTTTCTGTTTTTATCCTTATTTTGCACCCAAATAACGAGAAAAAATAAAAAAAAAGTTATCTGAAATATTTTGGTTTTCTGGTTTTGTCCTTTTTTTTATTTTTTCCCAATAACGGGAAAAAATAAAAAAAAGTTATTTGAAATATTTTGGTTTTCTATTTTTGTCCTTATTTTGCACCCAAATAACGGGAAAAAATAAAATAAAAGTTATCTGAAATATTTTGGTTTTCTGTTTTTGTCCTTATTTTGCACCCAAATAACGGGAAAAAATAAAAAAAAAGTTATTTGAAATATTTTGGTTTTCTGTTTTTGTCCTTATTTTGCACCCAAATAACGGGAAAAAATAAAAAAAAAGTTATCTGAAATATTTTGGTTTTCTGTTTTTGTCCTTATTTTGCACCCAAATAACGGGAAAAAGAAAAAAAAAGTTATCTGAAAAATTTTGGTTTTCTGTTTTTGTCCTTATTTTGCACCTAAATAACGGGAAAAAAGAAAAAAAAAGTTATCAGAAATATTTTGGTTTTCTGTTTTTGTCCTTATTTTGCACCCAAATAACGGGAAAAAAGAAAAAAAAAGTTTTCTGAAATATTTTGGTTTTCTGTTTTTGTCCTTATTTTGCACCCAAATAACGGGAAAAAATAAAAACAAAGTTATTTGTAATATTTTGGTTTTCGGGTTTTGTCCTTATTTTGCACCCACATAACGGGAAAAAATAAAAAAAAAGTTATTTGAAATATTTTGGTTTTCTGTTTTTGTCGTTATTTTGCACCTAAATAACGGAAAAAAGAAAAAAAAGTTATCTGAAATATTTTGGTTTTCTGTTTTTGTCCTTATTTTGCACCCAAATAACGGGAAAGAAGAAAAAAAAAATTATCTGAAATATTTTGGTTTTCTGTTTTTGTCCTTATTTTGCACCCAAATAACGGGAAAAAAAAAAAAAAAAGTTATCTGAAATATTTTGGTTTTCTGTTTTTGTACTTATTTTGCACCCAAATAACGGGAAAAAATAAAAAAAAAGTTATTTGAAATATTTTGGTTTTCTGTTTTTGTCCTTATTTTGCACCAAATAACGGGAAAAAATAAAAAAAATTTATTTGAAATATTTTGGTATTCTGTTTTTTTCCTTATTTTGCACCCAAATAACGGGAAAAAAGAAAAAAAAAGTTATCTGAAATATTTTGGTTTTCTGTTTTTGTCCTTATTTTGCACCCAAATAACGGGAAAAAATAAAAAAAAAGTTATTTGAAATATTTTGGTTTTCTTTTTTGTCCGTACTTTGCACCCAAATAACAGGAAAAAATAAAAAAAAAGTTATCTGAAATATTTTGGTTTTCTGTTTTTGTCCTTATTTTGCACCCAAATAACGGAAAAAAAAAAGTTATCTGAAATATTTTGGTTTTCTGTTTTTGTCCTTATTTTGCACCCAAATAACAGGAAAGAAGAAAAAAAAGTTATCTGAAATATTTTGGTTTTCTGTTTTTGTCCTTATTTTGCACCCAAATAACGGGAAAAATAAAAAAAAAGTTATCTGAAATATTTTGGTTTTCTGTTTTTGTCCTTATTTTGCACCCAAATAACGGGAAAAAATAAAAAAAAAGTTATCTGAAATATTTTGGTTTTCTGTTTTTGTCCTTATTTTGCACCCAAATAACGGGAAAAAATTAAAAAAAAGTTATCTGAAATATTTTGGTTTTCTGTTTTTGTCCTTATTTTGCACCCAAATAACAGGAAAAAATAAAAAAAAAGTCATTTGAAATATTTTGTTTTTCTGTTTTTGTCCTTATTTTGCACCCAAATAACGGGAAAAAAAAAGTTGTCTGAAATATTTTGGTTTTCTGTGTTTGTCCTTATTTTGCACCCAAATAACGGGAAAAAATAAAAAAAAAGTTATCTGAAATATTTTGGTTTTCTGTTTTTGTCCTTATTTTGCACCTAAATAACGGGAAAAAAGAAAAAAAAATTATCTGAAATATTTTGGTTTTCTGTTTTTGTCCTATTTTGCACCCAGATAACGAGAAAAAATAAAAAAAACTTATTTGAAAAATTTTGGGTTTCTGATTTTGTCCTTATTTTGCACCTAATTAACGGAAAAAAAGAAAAAAAAAGTTATCTGAAATATTTTGGTTTTCTGTTTTTGTCCTTATTTTGCACCCAAATAACGGGAAAAAATAAAAAAAAAGTTATTTGAAATATTTTGGTTTTCTGTTTTTGTCCTTATTTTGCACCCAAATAATTGGAAAAAAGAAAAAAAAAGTAATCTGAAATATTTTGGTTTTCTGTTTTTGTCCTTATTTTGCACCCAAATAACGGGAAAAAATAAAAGAAAAGTTATCTGAAATATTTTGGTTTTCTGTTTTTGTCCTTATTTTGCACCTAAATAAGGGGGGAAAAAAAAAAGTTATCCGAAATATTTTGGTTTTCTGTTTTTGTCCTATTTTGCACCCAAATAACGAGAAAAAATAAAAAAAAGTTATCTGAAATAATTTGGTTGTCCGTATTTGTGCTTATTTTGCACCCAAATAACGGGAAAAAAGAAAAAAGAAGTTATCTGAAATATTTTGGTTTTCTGTTTTTGTGCTTATTTTGCACCCAAATAACGAGAAAAAAGAAAAAAAAAGTTATCTGAAATAATTTGGTTTTCTGTTTTTGTCCTTATTTTGCACCCAAATAACGGGAAAAAATAAAAAAAAAGTTATTTGAAATATTTTGTTTTTCTGTTTTTGTCCTTATGTTGCACCCAAATAACGGGAAAAAATAAAAAAAAAGTTATTTGAAATATTTTGGTTTTCTGTTTTTGTCCTTATTTTGCACCCAAATAACGGGAAAAAATAAAAAAAAAGTTATTTGAAATATTTTGGTTTTCTGTTTTTTTTCTTTGCACCCAAATAACGGGAAAAAAGCAAAAAAAAGTTATTTGAAATATTTTGGTTTTCTGTTTTTGTCCTTATTTTGCACCTAAATAACAGGAAAAAAGTAAAAAAAAGTTATTTGAAATATTTTGGTTTTCTGTTTTTGTCCTTATTTTGCACCCAAATAACGGGAAAAAATAAAAAAAAAGTTATCCGAAATATTTTGGTTTTCTGTTTTTGTCCTATTTTGCACCCAAATAACGAGAAAAAATAAAAAAAAGTTATTTGAAAAATTTTGGGTTTCTGATTTTGTCCTTATTTTGCACCTAATTAACGGAAAAAAAGAAAAAAAAAGTTATCTGAAATATTTTGGTTTTCTGTTTTTGTCCTTATTTTGCACCCAAATAACGGGAAAAAATAAAAAAAAAGTTATTTGAAATATTTTGGTTTTCTGTTTTTGTCCTTATTTTGCACCCAAATAATTGGAAAAAAGAAAAAAAAAGTAATCTGAAATATTTTGGTCTTCTGTTTTTGTCCTTATTTTGCACCCAAATAACGGGAAAAAATAAAAAAAAAGTTATTTGAATTATTTTGGTTTTCTGTTTTTGTCCTTATTTTGCACCCAAATAACGGGAAAAAAGAAAAAAAAAGTTATTTGACACATTTTGGTTTTCTGTTTTTGTTCTTATTTTGCACCCAAATAACGGGAAAAAAGAAAAAAAAGTTATTTGAAATATTTTGGTTTTCTGTTTTTGTCCTTATTTTGCACCCAAATAACGGGAAAAAAGTAAAAAAAAGTTATTTGAAATATTTTGGTTTTCTGTTTTTGTCCTTATTTTGCACCCAAATAACGGGAAAAAATAAAAAAAAAGTTATTTGAAATATTTTGGTTTTCTGTTTTTGTCCTTATTTTGCACCCAAATAACGGGAAAAAATAAAAAAAAAACTTATTTGAAATATTTTAGTTTTCTGTTTTTGTCCTTATTTTGCACCCAAATAACGGGAAAAAATAAAAAAAAAGTTATCTGAAATATTTTGGTTTTCTGTTTTTGTCCTTATTTTGCACCCAAATAACGGGAAAAAGTAAAAAAAAAGTTATTTGAATTATTTTGGTTTTCTGTCTTTGTCCTTATTTTGCACCCAAATAACGGGAAAAAAGAAAAAAAAAGTTATTTGACACATTTTGGTTTTCTGTTTTTGTTCTTATTTTGCACCCAAATAACGGGAAAAAAGAAAAAAAAGTTATTTGAAATATTTTGGTTTTCTGTTTTTGTCCTTATTTTGCACCCAAATAACGGGAAAAAAGTAAAAAAAAGTTATTTGAAATATTTTGGTTTTCTGTTTTTGTCCTTATTTTGCACCCAAATAACGGGAAAAAATAAAAAAAAAGTTATTTGAAATATTTTGGTTTTCTGTTTTTGTCCTTATTTTGCACCCAAATAACGGGAAAAAATAAAAAAAAAACTTATTTGAAATATTTTGGTTTTCTGTTTTTGTCCTTATTTTGCACCTAAATAACGGGAAAAAAGAAAAAAAAGTTATCTGAAATATTTTGGTTTTCTGTTTTTGTCCTTATTTTGCACCCAAATAATTGGAAAAAAGAAAAAAAAAGTAATCTGAAATATTAAAAAAAAGTTATTGAAATATTTTGGTTTTCTGTTTTTGTCCTTATTTTGCACCCAAATAACGGGAAAAAAGTTAAAAAAAGTTATTTGAAATATTTTGGTTTTCTGTTTTTGTCCTTATTTTGCACCAAAATAACGGGAAAAAATAAAAAAAAAGTTATTTGTAATATTTTGGTTTTCTGTTTTTGTCCTATTTTGCACCCAGATAACGAGAAAAAATAAAAAAAAGTTATTTGAAAAATTTTGGGTTTCTGATTTTGTCCTTATTTTGCACCTAATTAACGGAAAAAAAGAAAAAAAAAGTTATCTGAAATATTTTGGTTTTCTGTTTTTGTTCTTATTTTGCACCCAAATAACGGGAAAAAATAAAAAAAAAGTTATTTCAAATATTTTGGTTTTTTGTTTTTGTCCTTATTTTGCACCCAAATAATTGGAAAAAAAAAGTAATCTGAAATATTTTGGTTTTCTGTTTTTGTCCTTATTTTGCACCCAAATAACGGGAAAAAATAAAAAAAAAGTTATCTGAAATATTTTGGTTTTCTGTTTTTGTCCTTATTTTGCACCTAATTAACGGGAAAAAAGAAAAAAAAGTTTTCTGAAATATTTTGGTTTTCTGTTTTTGTCCTTATTTTACACCCACATAACGGGAAAAAATAAAATAAAATTTATTTGAAATATTTTGGTTTTCTGTTTTTGTCCTTATTTTGCACCCAAATAACGGGAAAAAAGAAAAAAAGAGTTGTCTAAAATATTTTGGTTTTCTGTGTTTGTCCTTATTTTGCACCCAAATAACGGGAAAAAAGAAAAAAAAAGTTATCTGAAATATTTTGGTTTTCTGTTTTTGTCCTTATTTTGCACCCAAATAACGGGAAAAAATTAAAAAAAAGTTATCTGAAATATTTTGGTTTTCTGTTTTTGTCCTTATTTTGCACCCAAATAACGGGAAAAAATTAAAAAAAAGTTATTTGAAATACTTTGGTTTTCTGTTTTTGTCCTTATTTTGCACCCAAATAATGGGAAAAAATAAAAAAAAAGTTATCTGAAATATTTTGGTTGTCTGTTTTTGTGCTTATTTTGCACTCAAATAACGGGAAAAAAGAAAAAAAGTAATCTGAAATATTTTGGTTTTCTGGTTTTGTCCTTATTTTGCACCCAAATAATGGGAAAGAAGAAAAAAAAAGTTATCTGAAATATTTTGGTTTTCTGTTTTTATCCTTATTTTGCACCCAACTAACGGGAAAAAAGAAAAAAAAAGTTATCTGAAATATTTTGGTTTTCTGTTTTTGTCCTTATTTTGCACCCAAATAACGAGAAAAAATAAAAAAAAAGTAATCTGAAATATTTTGGTTTTCTGGTTTTGTCCTTATTTTGCACCCAAATAACGGGAAAGAAGAAAAAAAAGTTATCTGAAATATTTTGGTTTTCTGTTTTTATCCTTATTTTGCACCCAAATAACGGGAAAAAAGAAAAAAAAGTTGTCTGAAATATTTTGGTTTTCTGTTTTTGTCCTTATTTTGCACCCAAATAACGGGAAAAAATAAAATAAAAGTTATCTGAAATATTTTGGTTTTCTGTTTTTGTCCTTATTTTGCACCCAAATAACGGGAAAAAAGACAAAACGGTTGTCTGAAATATTTTGGTTTTCTGTGTTTGTCCTTATTTTGGACCCAAATAACGGGAAAAAAGAAAAAAAAAGTTATCTGAAATATTTTGGTTTTCTGTTTTTGTCCTTATTTTGCACCCAAATAACGGGAAAAAAGAAAAAAAAAGTTATCTGAAATATTTTGGTTTTCTGTTTTTGTCCTTATTTTGCACCTACATAACGGAAAAAAGAAAAAAAAGCTATCTGAAATATTTTGGTTTTCTGTTTTTGTCCTTATTTTGCACCCAAATAACGGGAAAGAAGAAAAAAAAAGTTATCTGAAATATTTTGGTTTTCTGTTTTTATCCTTATTTTGCACCCAAATAACGAGAAAAAATAAAAAAAGAGTTATCTGAAATATTTTGGTTTTCTGTTTTTGGCCTTATTTTGCACCCCAATAACGGGAAAAAATAAAAAAAAGTTATTTGAAATATTTTGGTTTTCTATTTTTGTCCTTATTTTGCACCCAAATAACGGGAAAAAATAAAATAAAAGTTATCTGAAATATTTTTGTTTTCTGTTTTTGTCCTTATTTTGCACCCAAATAACGGGAAAAAGAAAAAAAAAGTTATCTGAAAAATTTTGGTTTTCTGTTTTTGTCCTTATTTTGCACCTAAATAACGGGAAAAAAGAAAAAAAAAGTTATCAGAAATATTTTGGTTTTCTGTTTTTGTCCTTATTTTGCACCCAAATAACGGGAAAAAAGAAAAAAAAAGTTTTCTGAAATATTTTGGTTTTCTGTTTTTGTCCTTATTTTGCACCCAAATAACGGGAAAAAATAAAAACAAAGTTATTTGTAATATTTTGGTTTTCGGTTTTTGTCCTTATTTTGCACCCACATATCGGGAAAAAATAAAAAAAAAGTTATTTGAAATATTTTGGTTTTCTGTTTTTGTCGTTATTTTGCACCTAAATAACGGAAAAAAGAAAAAAAAGTTATCTGAAATATTTTGGTTTTCTGTTTTTGTCCTTATTTTGCACCCAAATAACGGGAAAGAAGAAAAAAAAAATTATCTGAAATATTTTGGTTTTCTGTTTTTATCCTTATTTTGCACCCAAATAACGAGAAAAAATAAAAAAAAAGTTATCTGAAATATTTTGGTTTTCTGTTTTTGTCCTTATTTTGCACCCAAATAACGGGAAAAAATAAAAAAAAAGTTATCTGAAATATTTTGGTTTTCTGTTTTTGTACTTATTTTGCACCCAAATAACGGGAAAAAATAAAAAAAAAGTTATTTGAAATATTTTGGTTTTCTGTTTTTGTCCTTATTTTGCACCAAATAACGGGAAAAAATAAAAAAAAATTTATTTGAAATATTTTGGTATTCTGTTTTTTTCCTTTGCACCCAAATAACGGGAAAAAAGAAAAAAAAAGTTATCTGAAATATTTTGGTTTTCTGTTTTTGTCCTTATTTTGCATCCAAATAACGGGAAAAAATAAAAAAAAAGTTATTTGAAATATTTTGGTTTTCTTTTTTGTCCGTATTTTGCACCCAAATAACAGGAAAAAATAAAAAAAAAGTTATCTGAAATATTTTGGTTTTCTGTTTTTGTCCTTATTTTGCACCCAAATAACGGAAAAAAAAAGTTATCTGAAATATTTTGGTTTTCTGTTTTTGTCCTTATTTTGCACCCAAATAACGGGAAAGAAGAAAAAAAAGTTATCTGAAATATTTTGGTTTTCTGTTTTTGTCCTTATTTTGCACCCAAATAACGGGAAAAATAAAAAAAAAGTTATCTGAAATATTTTGGTTTTCTGTTTTTGTCCTTATTTTGCACCCAAATAACGGGAAAAATAAAAAAAAAGTTATCTGAAATATTTTGGTTTTCTGTTTTTGTCCTTATTTTGCACCCAAATAACGGGAAAAAATTAAAAAAAAGTTATCTGAAATATTTTGGTTTTCTGTTTTTGTCCTTATTTGCACCCAAAATAACGGGAAAAAGTAAAAAAAAATTTATTTGAAATATTTTGGTTTTCTATTTTTGTCTTTATTTTGCACCCTAATAACGGGAAAAAAACAAAACAAAAGTTATCTGAAATATTTTGGTTTTCTGTTTTTGTCCTTATTTTGAACCCAAATAACGGGAAAAAATAAAAAAAAAGTCATTTGAAATATTTTGGTTTTCTGTTTTTGTCCTTATTTTGCACCCAAATAACGGGAAAAAATAAAAAAAAAGTTATCTGAAATATTATGGTTTACTGTTTTTGTCCTTATTTTGCACCCAAATAACGGGAAAAAATAAAAAAAAAGTTATCTGAAATATTTTGGTTTTCTGTTTTTGTCCTTATTTTGCACCCAAATAACGGGAAAAAATAAAAAAAAAGTTATCTGAAATATTTTGGTTTTCTGTTTTTGTATTTATTTTGCACCCAAATAACGGGAAAAAATAAAAAAAAAGTTATTTGAAATATTTTAGTTTTCTGTTTTTGTCCTTATTTTGCACCAAATAACGGGAAAAAATAAAAAAAAATTTATTTGAAATATTTTGGTATTCTGTTTTTTTCCTTATTTTGCACCCAAATAACGGGAAAAAAGAAAAAAAAAGTTATCTGAAATATTTTGGTTTTCTGTTTTTGTCCTTATTTTGCACCCAAATAACGGGAAAAAATAAAAAAAAAGTTATCTGAAATATTTTGGTTTTCTGTTTTTGTCCTTATTTTGCACCCAAATAACGGAAAAAAAAAAGTTATCTGAAATATTTTGGTTTTCTGTTTTTGTCCTTATTTTGCACCCAAATAACGGGAAAGAAGAAAAAAAAGTTATCTGAAATATTTTGGTTTTCTGTTTTTGTCCTTATTTTGCACCCAAATAACGTGAAAAAATAAAAAAAAAGATATTTGAAATATTTTGGTTTTTTTTTTGTCCGTATTTTGCACCCAAATAACGGGAAAAAATCAAAAAAAAAATATCTGAAATATTTTGGTTTTCTGTTTTTGTCCTTATTTTGCACCCAAATAACGGAAAAAAAAAAGTTATCTGAAATATTTTGGTTTTCTGTTTTTGTCCTTATTTTGCACCCAAATAACGGGAAAGAAGAAAAAAAAGTTACCTGAAATATTTTGGTTTTCTGTTTTTGTCCTTATTTTGCCCCCAAATAACGGGAAAAATAAAAAAAAAAGTTATCTGAAATATATTGGTTTTCTGTTTTTGTCCTTATTTTGCACCCAAATAACGGGAAAAAATAAAAAAAAAGTTATCTGAAATATTTTGGTTTTCTGTTTTTGTCCTTATTTTGCACCCAAATAACGGGAAAAAATTAAAAAAAAGTTATCTGAAATATTTTGGTTTTCTGTTTTTGTCCTTATTTTGCACCCAAATAACGGGAAAAAGTAAAAAAAAATTTATTTGAAATATTTTGGTTTTCTATTTTTGTCTTTATTTTGCACCCAAATAACGGGAAAAAAACAAAACAAAAGTTATCTGAAATATTTTGATTTTCTGTTTTTTCCTTATTTTGAACCCAAATAACGGGAAAAAATAAAAAAAAAGTCATTTGAAATATTTTGGTTTTCTGTTTTTGTCCTTATTTTGCACCCAAATAACGGGAAAAAATGAAAAAAAAGTTATCTGAAATAATATGGTATACTGTTTTTGTCCTTATTTTTCACCCAAATAACGGGAAAAATGAAAAAAAAAAGTTATTTGAAATATTTTGGTTTTCTGTTTTTGTCCTTATTTTGCACCCAAATAACGGGAAAAAATTAAAAAAAAGTTATCTGAAATATTTTGGTTTTCTGTTTTTGTCCTTATTTTGCACCCAAATAACGGGAAAAAGTAAAAAAAAATTTATTTGAAATATTTTGGTTTTCTATTTTTGTCTTTATTTTGCAACCAAATAACGGGAAAAAAACAAAACAAAAGTTACCTGAAATATTTTGGTTTTCTGTTTTGTCCTTATTTTGCACCCAAATAACGGGAAAAAATAAAAAAAAAGTTATCTGAAATATTTTGGTTTTCAGTTTTTGTCCTTATTTTGCACCCAAATAACGGGAAAAAATAAAAAAAAAGTTATTTGAAATATTTTGGTTTTCTTTTTTGTCCTTATTTTGCACCCAAATAACGGGAAAAAAGAAAAAAAAAGTTATCTGAAATATTTTGGTTTTCTGTTTTTGTCCTTATTTTGCACCCAAATAACGGGAAAAAATAAAAAAAAAGTTATCTGAAATATTTTGGTTTTCTGTTTTTGTATTTATTTTGCACCCAAATAACGGGAAAAAATAAAAAAAAAGTTATTTGAAATATTTTGGTTTTCTGTTTTTTTCCTTATTTTGCACCAAATAACGGGAAAAAATAAAAAAAAATTTATTTGAAATATTTTGGTATTCTGTTTTTTTCCTTATTTTGCACCCAAATAACGGGAAAAAAGAAAAAAAAAGTTATCTGAAATATTTTGGTATTCTGTTTTTTTCCTTATTTTGCACCCAAATAACGGGAAAAAATAAAAAAAAATTTATTTGAAATATTTTGGTATTCTGTTTTTTTCCTTATTTTGCACCCAAATAACGGGAAAAAAGAAAAAAAAAGTTATCTGAAATATTTTGGTTTTCTGTTTTTGTCCTTATTTTGCACCCAAATAACGGGAAAGAAGAAAAAAAAGTTATCTGAAATATTTTGGTTTTCTGTTTTTGTCCTTATTTTGCACCCAAATAACGGGAAAAAATAAAAAAAAAGATATTTGAAATATTTTGGTTTTCTTTTTTGTCCGTATTTTGCACCCAAATAACGGGAAAAAATCAAAAAAAAGTTATCTGAAATATTTTGGTTTTCTGTTTTTGTCCTTATTTTGCACCCAAATAACGGAAAAAAAAAAGTTATCTGAAATATTTTGGTTTTCTGTTTTTGTCCTTATTTTGCACCTAAATAACGGGAAAGAAGAAAAGAAATCTGAAATATTTTGGTTTTCTGTTTTTGTCCTTATTTTGCACCCAAATAACGGGAAAAATAAAAAAAAAAGTTATCTGAAATATATTGGTTTTCTGTTTTTGTCCTTATTTTGCACCCAAATAACGGGAAAAAATAAAAAAAAAGTTATCTGAAATATTTTGGTTTTCTGTTTTTGTCCTTATTTTGCACCCAAATAACGGGAAAAAATTAAAAAAAAGTTATCTGAAATATTTTGGTTTTCTGTTTTTGTCCTTATTTTGCACCCAAATAACGGGAAAAAGTAAAAAAAAATTTATTTGAAATATTTTGGTTTTCTATTTTTGTCTTTATTTTGCACCCAAATAACGGGAAAAAAACAAAACAAAAGTTATCTGAAATATTTTGGTTTTCTGTTTTTGTCCTTATTTTGAACCCAAATAACGGGAAAAAATAAAAAAAAAGTCATTTGAAATATTTTGGTTTTCTGTTTTTGTCCTTATTTTGCACCCAAATAACGGGAAAAAATGAAAAAAAAGTTATCTGAAATATTATGGTTTACTGTTTTTGTCCTTATTTTGCACCCAAATAACGGGAAAAAAGAAAAAAAAAGTTATTTGAAATATTTTGGTTTTCTGGTTTTGTCCTTATTTTGCACCCAAATAACGGGAAAAAACTAAAAAAAGTTATCTGAAATAGTTTGGTTTTCTATTTTTGTCCTTATTTTGCACCCAAATAACGGGAAAAAATAAAAAAAAAGTTATCTGAAATATTTTGGTTTTCTGTTTTTGTCCTTATTTTGCACCCAAATAACGGTAAAAAATAAAAACAAATTTATTTGAAATATTTTGGTTTTCTGTTTTTGTCCTTATTTTGCACCCAAATAACGGGAAAAAATAAAAAAAAGTTATTTGAAATATTTTGCTTTTCTGTTTTGTCCTTATTTTGCACCTAAATAACGGGAAAAAAGAAAAAAAAGTTATTTGAAATATTTTGGTTTTCTGTTTTTGTCCTTATTTTGCACCCAAATAACGGGAAAAAAAAAAGTTATTTGAAATATTTTGGTTTTTTTTTATTTTTTCCCAAATAACGGGAAAAAATAAAAAAAAAGTTATCTGAAATATTTTGGTTTTCTGTTTTTGTCCTTATTTTGCACCCAAATAACGGAAAAAAATTAAAAAAAAGTTATCTGAAATATTTTGGTTTTCTGTTTTTGTCTTTATTTTGCACCCAAATAACGGGAAAAAATAAAAAAAAATTTATTTGAAATATTTTGGTTTTCTATTTTTGTCTGTATTTTGCACCCAAATAACGGGAAAAAAAAAAGTTATTTGAAATATTTTGGTTTTCTTTTTTGTCTTTATTTTGCACCCAAATAACGGGAAAAAATAAAAAAAAAGTTATCTGAAATATTTTGGTTTTCTTTTTTGTCTTTATTTTGCACCCAAATAACGGGAAAAAATAAAAAAAAAGTTATCTGAAATATTTTGGTTTTCTGTTTTTGTCTTTATTTTGCACCCAAATAACGGGAAAAAATAAAAACAAATTTATTTGAAATATTTTGGTTTTCTGTTTTTGTCCTTATTTTGCACCCAAATAACGGGAAAAAATAAAAAAAAGTTATTTGAAATATTTTGGTTTTCTGTTTTGTCCTTATTTTGCACCTAAATAACGGGAAAAAAGAAAAAAAAGTTATTTGAAATATTTTGGTTTTCTGTTTTTGTCCTTATTTTGCACCCAAATAACGGGAAAAAAAAAAGTTATTTGAAATATTTTGGTTTTCTTTTTTGTCTTTATTTTGCACCCAAATAACGGGAAAAAATAAAAAAAAAGTTATCTGAAATAGTTTGGTTTTCTATTTTTGTCCTTATTTTGCACCCAAATAACGGGAAAAAATAAAAAAAAAGTTATCTGAAATATTTTGGTTTTCTGTTTTTGTCCTTATTTTGCACCCAAATAACGGGAAAAAATAAAAACAAATTTATTTGAAATATTTTGGTTTTCTGCTTTTGTCCTTATTTTGCACCCAAATAACGGGAAAAAATAAAAAAAAGTTATTTGAAATATTTTGGTTTTCTGTTTTGTCCTTATTTTGCACCTAAATAACGGGAAAAAAGAAAAAAAAGTTATTTGAAATATTTTGGTTTTCTGTTTTTGTCCTTATTTTGCACCCAAATAACGGGAAAAAAAAAAGTTATTTGAAATATTTTGGTTTTCTTTTTTGTCTTTATTTTGCACCCAAATAACGGGAAAAAATAAAAACAAATTTATTTGAAATATTTTGGTTTTCTGTTTTTGTCCTTATTTTGCACCCAAATAACGGGAAAAAATAAAAAAAAGTTATTTGAAATATTTTGGTTTTCTGTTTTGTCCTTATTTTGCACCTAAATAACGGGAAAAAAGAAAAAAAAGTTATTTGAAATATTTTGGTTTTCTGTTTTTGTCCTTATTTTGCACCCAAATAACGGGAAAAAAAAAAGTTATTTGAAATATTTTGGTTTTCTTTTTTGTCTTTATTTTGCACCCAAATAACGGGAAAAAATAAAAAAAAAGTTATCTGAAATAGTTTGGTTTTCTATTTTTGTCCTTATTTTGCACCCAAATAACGGGAAAAAATAAAAAAAAAGTTATCTGAAATATTTTGGTTTTCTGTGTTTGTCCGTATTTTGCACCCAAATAACAGGAAAAAATAAAAACAAATTTATTTGAAATATTTTGGTTTTCTGTTTTTGTCCTTATTTTGCACCTAAATAACGGGAAAAAATAAAAAAAAGTTATTTGAAATATTTTGGTTTTCTGTTTTGTCCTTATTTTGCACCTAAATAACGGGAAAAAAGAAAAAAAAGTTATTTGAAATATTTTGGTTTTCTGTTTTTGTCCTTATTTTGCACCCAAATAACGGGAAAAAAAAAAGTTATTTGAAATATTTTGGTTTTCTTTTTTGTCTTTATTTTGCACCCAAATAACGGGAAAAAATAAAAAAAAAGTTATCTGAAATATTTTGGTTTTCTGTTTTTGTCCTTATTTTGCACCAAATAACGGGAAAAAATAAAAAAAAATTTATTTGAAATATTTTGGTATTCTGTTTTTTTCCTTATTTTGCACCCAAATAACGGGAAAAAAGAAAAAAAAAGTAATCTGAAATATTTTGGTTTTCTGTTTTTGTCCTTATTTTGCACCCAAATAACGGGAAAAAATAAAAAAAAAGTTATTTGAAATATTTTGGTTTTCTTTTTTGTCCGTATTTTGCACCCAAATAACGGGAAAAAATCAAAAAAAAGTTATCTGAAATATTTTGGTTTTCTGTTTTTGTCCTTATTTTGCACCCAAATAACGGAAAAAAAAAAGTTATCTGAAATATTTTGGTTTTCTGTTTTTGTCCTTATTTTGCACCCAAATAACGGGAAAGAAGAAAAAAAAGTTATCTGAAATATTTTGGTTTTCTGTTTTTGTCTTTATTTTGCACCCAAATAACGTGAAAAAATAAAAAAAAAAAAGATATTTGAAATATTTTGGTTTTTTTTTTGTCCGTATTTTGCACCCAAATAACGGGAAAAAATCAAAAAAAAGTTATCTGAAATATTTTGGTTTTCTGTTTTTGTCCTTATTTTGCACCCAAATAACGGAAAAAAAAAAGTTATCTGAAATATTTTGGTTTTCTGTTTTTGTCCTTATTTTGCACCCAAATAACGGGAAAGAAGAAAAAAAAGTTATCTGAAATATTTTGGTTTTCTGTTTTTGTCCTTATTTTGCCCCCAAATAACGGGAAAAATAAAAAAAAAAGTTATCTGAAATATATTGGTTTTCTGTTTTTGTCCTTATTTTGCACCCAAATAACGGGAAAAAATAAAAAAAAAGTTATCTGAAATATTTTGGTTTTCTGTTTTTGTCCTTATTTTGCACCCAAATAACGGGAAAAAATTAAAAAAAAGTTATCTGAAATATTTTGGTTTTCTGTTTTTGTCCTTATTTTGCACCCAAATAACGGGAAAAAGTAAAAAAAAATTTATTTGAAATATTTTGGTTTTCTATTTTTGTCTTTATTTTGCACCCAAATAACGGGAAAAAAACAAAACAAAAGTTATCTGAAATATTTTGATTTTCTGTTTTTTCCTTATTTTGAACCCAAATAACGGGAAAAAATAAAAAAAAAGTCATTTGAAATATTTTGGTTTTCTGTTTTTGTCCTTATTTTGCACCCAAATAACGTGAAAAAATAAAAAAAAAGATATTTGAAATATTTTGGTTTTTTTTTTGTCCGTATTTTGCACCCAAATAACGGGAAAAAATCAAAAAAAAAATATCTGAAATATTTTGGTTTTCTGTTTTTGTCCTTATTTTGCACCCAAATAACGGAAAAAAAAAAGTTATCTGAAATATTTTGGTTTTCTGTTTTTGTCCTTATTTTGCACCCAAATAACGGGAAAGAAGAAAAAAAAGTTATCTGAAATATTTTGGTTTTCTGTTTTTGTCCTTATTTTGCCCCCAAATAACGGGAAAAATAAAAAAAAAAGTTATCTGAAATATATTGGTTTTCTGTTTTTGTCCTTATTTTGCACCCAAATAACGGGAAAAAATAAAAAAAAAGTTATCTGAAATATTTTGGTTTTCTGTTTTTGTCCTTATTTTGCACCCAAATAACGGGAAAAAATTAAAAAAAAGTTATCTGAAATATTTTGGTTTTCTGTTTTTGTCCTTATTTTGCACCCAAATAACGGGAAAAAGTAAAAAAAAATTTATTTGAAATATTTTGGTTTTCTATTTTTGTCTTTATTTTGCACCCAAATAACGGGAAAAAAACAAAACAAAAGTTATCTGAAATATTTTGATTTTCTGTTTTTTCCTTATTTTGAACCCAAATAACGGGAAAAAATAAAAAAAAAGTCATTTGAAATATTTTGGTTTTCTGTTTTTGTCCTTATTTTGCACCCAAATAACGGGAAAAAATGAAAAAAAAGTTATCTGAAATAATATGGTATACTGTTTTTGTCCTTATTTTTCACCCAAATAACGGGAAAAATGAAAAAAAAAGTTATTTGAAATATTTTGGTTTTCTGTTTTTGTCCTTATTTTGCACCCAAATAACGGGAAAAAATTAAAAAAAAGTTATCTGAAATATTTTGGTTTTCTGTTTTTGTCCTTATTTTGCACCCAAATAACGGGAAAAAGTAAAAAAAAATTTATTTGAAATATTTTGGTTTTCTATTTTTGTCTTTATTTTGCACCCAAATAACGGGAAAAAAACAAAACAAAAGTTACCTGAAATATTTTGGTTTTCTGTTTTGTCCTTATTTTGCACCCAAATAACGGGAAAAAATAAAAAAAAATTATCTGAAATATTTTGGTTTTCTGTTTTTGTCCTTATTTTGCACCCAAATAA